>JAQGCC010000948.1:0-28283 GCA_034698905.1 Xestoiulus laeticollis
ATGTTGTACACTGTATATCTGAATTAGAAATCGCTCGTGGCACCAGAACATGCATGCATAAAATGTAAGCTCGGCGTGTCCTGGTGAGATGTAATGTCCGTGTATTTTGCTCCAGTGGTAGGCCAATTAATTACGCCACGTAAAAGGTAACCAGCCACCCGCAGTCACGGCAAGGTAAACCTAAGGTAGAGTCGACCTTGAGGGTTGTTAAAAAGGGTGGTGGTTATTGGGGAGGAAAAGGGTTGGGAAAGGGGACAGAAGTATAAAAAAAGCACTGAAACGTGCAACACCCACTCCCAACACGTGTAATACACAGAGACGCACATTGCATCATCCTACACTTATTCATTTTACAACCAACATTCGTTTTAATAATTCAAGTCTTGTGCATAAATACATATTAAAGTTATACTTTGTATGCGTGACATTTCTGCTAATAAAAAATCATAATGGGAATAACAAGATATATATCATGATTTAACGAGCTACTTGTTCGTAATCTTTCACATGTAAATGCAGTTTTAATTAGTTATGACTATTGAGTGGCAAGTGCTCAATGCACAAAGTTGGTACGACACCTACATGTATACTTTTTCAAACAATTGCAAATACTTAAAAACGCAAAAATCCATCATACGTTGGAAGATCATACATTATGACTCACAAGGCTACTTGCTTAAAATATTTCAAATGCTGTTTTAATTACATATGATGATCTGGGTGTCAAAGACCCTTCAAGAAGGGGTGGAAGTGACCCCCTCCCTTATAGCCAAAATTTCCAGATAGGTGAAGGACGCCCTTTCCTTGTTTCAGTGGCAGCTACTCGTAGGCCTACATGTAAACGGTCAATATAAAAGTTGGTAGAAATTTACTTTTGATAGATTAAAACTACTTAAGTAGGCCTACACAAAAATGTGAAATCTCCAAACAATACTGCTACCTTTTGTAACTAATAATAACCATTATGATTTAATTCATAGTCACTACAGTTAAAGGACATAAGTTATCAAACCCGAGTTTATACATGTAAATGTATGTCAGTTCCAACATCTTTTATAAGAATTTTGTACTTTTTCCAACCCATATTTTGTTTCATATATCACTTTTCATGAGATTTTAAACTACTATCACTTGTGTGCTATCAAGCATCTTGCTTTCTATCATCGACACTATAAAACACGTGTAACAGTACGCTCAAGTTGGGTACATTGATAATGTTTCCCACCCAGGTGGAATAGGGTACATTGGTAATGTTTACCAACCCTCATGGACAGGTGTAGTGGGTCAATCTGTAAGCTGTTTGACTTCTGGATCGCCTCTCAGCAGGTTCTGCTGTTTTCTCCCCTTCTTTCGCTTATAGGAAATGAAATAATTTGGATACCAAAGTCATCTGGTGATTTATTAGGACAACATCTAACGAGTAGCTCGCAGTTGAGGAAGGATCTCATGCTGCTCGTAAATTCGGTCAGGGGAAATAACCCGATTTCATAGTAGACAAACTTGGCGGGTTTTTTTTTATTATTAAACGGGCAAATGTCCGAAAAAAAAAATTAATGTTGGTACTTGGAAGGCCACCTTCACATCAGACATTAACTCGCGTACAAAAGGGTGGGTGGAGGCTGTCCTTAAAACCAGAGGGCGAGGTCGGTCATGGATTGGGGTAGTGGAAACACGTGAGGTGAAAGGGACAAACCAAAATAAGTTTTTTTTTTTCTCTAGTTTAATGTGACGGAAAGTGCGTGAGCCTACGCCAACAATTAATTCACCCCTGCTTTTGTGATGAGATCATTGAGGAATATTCATAATGACAATAACCGTTCATGCTTCCAGAAATTTAGGTCGAAATCGTTCGTCATTCATCACCTCAGTTTATTCTCAATCGATAGGTCGCGAAAAAACTTTCAAAGACCTGGATAGCAGCATTTGCTTACATTCCGTATATACTTTTTCAACTTAGAGAAGATAAAAAGCTGATGTGTACAACACGTAGGTCACAGACTGTTGACAAACAATCTCAGATTCAGATACTTGCACTAAGATTTATTGATGATAACAAACGAAATCCCCTCTATATGTTTAGTAATCACGAGGTCAATGAATTTCTTAAAGAGAAACTCGTTATATAGTCATCATTCATACTGATTGAAACGCATAAACATAACATTAGTGATAACTCACAGCAGGCACGGATTTACTCGTGTAATGGCACCCCCTTTTATTTTATTTTTTAATTTTTACCCATCGAAACATGAGTGTGGCTATTACATGAAACGTAATGTTAACTAAATCGCATACAATTCTCCACTTTTTAATATTTAGTACTAGACAACCCTCTATAAATGAAAGTATCTCTCTCTATAAAAGCTAATTGAAAAGTGATTCTTAGTATAATAGCCGAACAAGGTCCACGCTAGCGCAGCGCCATCTGTGCCAATTATTGGAAACATTAATAGGGTCCCACAGGTGGCGCTAGTGTGCTTGACATTCGCAGTATTAAATGCAGCGTGGACCTTGTCTATTTAAATTTAACCATGTTCAGTACATGAACCCGTGTGTATATGGTGATCACCAATAGCTGAACCTGCAAGTAGCACTATCCCTCCGAATAGCACAGATTTGCTTTTATCCAAGTGGTTTGTACTATTCACAGATTTTGCTGTATTGACATCCAGAGTTGTAGCAGATTAGTGGTTATACATGATCCATCCCCGATTCATATAAAAACTGAATCTGTAAAAATCCTTTTAATTTTGTACATCAAATTATCAGCCAGCCACTGTTTTCCCAAAACATTTTTCCTGGCAACATCGAGTATTTGCTCAAATAAATTTAGAGTTACCAATGAAATAGAAGAATCCCATGTTATCTTGCAGATGAAGTCATCATCGATGTGAAAGTCATAATATTACTATATCCTACAAAATAACCTCTTGTTTGGTCCTCTGGAGCAGATGCTTTCACTAGACATTTTCCTCTAGTTAGTTACTCTTTCTTATATATCTAATTTTGTATCAGATCAATGGTTGTTAGCGCCTATGATATTCGTTATACGACCAATCTGTGCAAGATGTTGAGGACTAACAGCATATTACAACTATAATTGCTTCTCACGTCCGCTAACGTAATACAATTAATGTGGGTGAGACTGAGATTACCAGGCCTGGTGACCTCGTGTCGTACCATTGGGATGTGTAAATTCACCTTTGTGTATAAGGACCAATTAGCGAATGTCACAACACATGTGTAGGGATAAGTACATTAATTGTCTCGTCTTAGTGGCATACACAATAACTCTGACGTAATTAGCGCATCTCCTGTTTAAAAACGCCCACGTTTAAGATCAATAAATCGGTGATGAAACTCTTCTACTATGTGCAGCCTATAGCTTGCCAAGATTCGTTGCAAGTGTGGTGAATGGACCCAGATGATGTTCTGCACAATCCAAAACAATTGCCGGATGCAAGCAATGTTGCTGGACAACCTGTACTTCGCAAAAGCCTGTTTGGTAACACAAATTTGCAACAGGGTCGACAGACTCTTACTTGCTTGGCATGCGTTAAGAAGGTTTTAAGTGCATCTCATTTTAGTTTTAGCTTTTTTTTTGGTGATACTCCATAGCATTCTTGACAAATTATCACGAGCTTTTCATTTTGGATCTGGTAGCTAGGAAACTTGGGTTAAAACATTGTGAGGCATCGTTGCAAGCATGGAATCATTCAGGAATAAACACGTGATTGTCGATGCAATCGCTTCAAGGAGTGAACGTTTATCACATGATTCCAGAAATCAGACACGTTTGCTTTTTCACGCCTGTTATTCCTACAAGTTTATACACAATTTATATATAACAAATCTTACAACACGACACGCAACGAAAAAATGGGGAATGACTGCCAACCAATCAGAATGCTTCATTTGAAGAATTCATTCCCATGCTTGATTCGATGCTACATTACGTGCGAGCGCATCGAAAACAGCGTGTTTGTTTTGAAGAATTCATTCTGTAATCATTCCAGAATGAGTCACGCATGCTTGTAGCGATGCCTTACTATGTTTTTACCCTTATATGGACCAGGAAACAACTAACCATAATGTACGAACATGGAACACCCTGTAAAGTACTGACACATTGTGATATGTTAATTTTATGACGAGGAAGTACCGAAGAAGCGAGGATAGCCCACCAATTTTTTTTTGTCAACCGTTTATTATACATATGTGCCTAATTTAAATACAATCAAAAGAGCGGCTCTGTGAAGCCGGTGATATGGAGGCATTTATTTGAATAGGCGTGGGAAAATGGCATTGAAGGTGCATGTGGTGTATGTATAGGAAAGCAGGAATAGCAAGAATCGAGCGTGTGGCAATGATTATATTTGGCGGCTGTACTGATCTTTAAAAAAACATGATACCATCAGAATTAACCTTCTGAGAGAGTTCCATAAACTTTTTAATTAATTAAATGTTCATTATTTCTTTACTCTTAATTAGTCCATAAACAACAAGGTAAGATTAAAAAGCCTTAGGTTTGTTAAAATGGACAGGAAGTGCTGTCCAGTAATAACTGCTATCGCCCACATTAATTTGGGAATTGGGTTTATAGTTATTGTTTGGCTATGAGGACCTCTAGTTTGTCTTGGCGTGGATTAGATTTAGAAACTAACTACCCCCCACCCATCTTTCAACATCACGTGTTCAGTGGTCATGTCATAACGGCGCTTCATTGAAATGCCATTCAGGATGCATTGCCTTCATCTATTTTTATCCTCTTTAAAATTGGCGAGGTCACGTGTTTTATACACTCGTTTTGGAGGCATCTTAGTCGTGTAAATGCTTATTTTTCGATATTATGAGAAAGTAGGATTATGTAAAAAAATATTTTTAGCATCGTTGACATAAATGTTGAGTGTGTTTGGTAAAAATGCTACATCTGTCTGTAATTAAATGTCCAATGGCTGACCGTAGTCCTTTAATCTCTAGCATTAAATGTAACGCCATGGTCTAGGATTCGTCTGCAAAAATACGTTATGAGTCATCTGGGAATTTGGGTTGTGCAGGAGCCAGGAATTTCCAATGAAGCCAACATTAATCTAGGTCGCTTTAGCAACAGACAGGAAAAGACAAATATATAGCAGCATCCAGTAAAATGATCCTCAATCAAAAATCATGCTTAGTATGACGTAAATTTACATTTATCAACTTGAATATACATTATTTACGTCATTTGTATAGATGAATTATGCATACTATTGTAAAAGAATTTCATGTCGCTAAAAGGTGAAGTAGGCTATATATTAGTAGGCTAATATATTAGAATATTTTGAATTTACTCGAGAATATCTGTGTAGAAAATCTATATATATATACTGTACAGGTATGCATATATCAGAATAATATTCCACATATCTACATACATTTATGTATATAATGTATACGTATGGCCCATTTATAAACGCCTTATATGTGGTCATATGATCCATTTATGACCAGTAACAGGGGTCCAATCTATTAACGAATTATGAAATTCGGCTAATGTGCTTGAAATTCGTATTAAGCACCAGTTTATACTAGAATAATAATTTTTTTACTAGGGTTTATACTAGGGTAATTAAAAAATTTATACTAGAATTTCTTGAAAAATCCTATATAAAAATAAATGTTCTTTAAGTTAGCAAGTTAACTATACGAAATTCAAATTTCAAAATCGGTAGATTGTCCTAGGAGAAAATCCTTAAAAATTTAAGGGCTGAACCTTTAAATCCTTGAATTTTCCCCTGATATACCCTATAACTTTTCCTATTAGGGTAATGCCTTGGGTGGAGAATCTGGCTATGGTGAATTAGGAATGTGTTTTTATACGTGTGAAAGTGGTCAAATAGCAGACCAAGCAACCTATCTGAAAATAGCCTGAACAGTATAGGGAAGGGGACTATAAAGACCTCGCACGTGGAATTAAGATGCGCAAAATATATTTTTTTGTCCTTAAGATGGAAGGTAAATTCTTAGGAGGATTTGCTGCTCCCGTCCCCTTAACGCCTTCCATTGCAACGCCATGCAGGATGACCCTGAACCATTGAATGCGGCTGCAGCTGTAGAGCAGCTGATCTATCCACCCTGAACAATTGCCTTATTTCAATGCGGAAGAAAATGGAAAGGTCACCGTGTTTTAAATCCCAGATAAAACTCTGCCAACACAAGAGGGCACTAGTGATCATTCAGGCAAACCCAGGAGTTGAAAATGCTGAGAGAAATATTCCCCAAGTGCCATCTTGAAATCCGCCATATTGCTGAGCTTAAGATGATACTAAACCCATGAACAAACCCTATTTACCTGCCAGGTTAATTTATGTTGGATATAGATAGACGTTTTAAAAGAAATGCATGCACATACAAAATTGACACATGGTGACCTCACGTGGAAATGCAATGAACTATATTTTAAAACATTTTTTTATATAAAAACGACAAATTTCAGGACCAATACCTGTAAATTTCAAATAACCCCTTTGACGACCCTGTTTTTTCCAAAGAGTCCGCTCTGTATTAGTAGACTTGTATATTTATCAAGTTATTTATAGTGCAGACTATATTTTATTTCCCCACATTGAAGAAAACAATATTTGTACATAAACAAAAATGGGTGAAACTTATAAACTAAATACACTGTAAATATATACATGGTGAACTTATAAATCAAACCCCACTCCAGTACGTGATAAAAAGTGATTTATCTCGCTTTATAGATCTGGTCAATAGAAATTCATGAAATTGTGTGAGAAATTTCACGAAATATACACGTAGAACCCGGGAATACGAAGAACCCGACTTTATTACCCGACGATTATAAGTTATATTATAAAAGCTACATGTATAATTATATGTATATATTAAAAACGTACAACATTAGGAGTGATAAAAAAGGTACTGTAGTACTTCTACAAGTGAACTAGGTAGGCATAACTTTTGAAAAAGTACACGGATGTTCTTTTATATGCTCCAAAATCAAGCACATTTCCCGATTTTCCAGACTTGTTGAAACCCACTTAACATGTCCACCTAAGTCCAAAAAATGAAAACAGACGTCACGGTTAATTTCATGAAAGTAACAGGGATGGGCAAGGACGTCCTAGAATGCAATCACCTGGGATCGGCAGAGGTCATTGGCTAAAACCCCTTCTGCTAGTTCAAAATGAAAGGCTAAGCTTGCTATCAAAAAGTGCGGAGGAGTTTTTTTGAGATTCTTCGATAACTAGATTCTGTAGTTTGGAGAAATTAGCAGTTTTGCTAACAATTGTCTGGACACTCGGAGTTGACCAGTCTTTTGTGCCTTCTTGCGTCAATGCAGGAATGGTAATCATTCTTGTTTTCAAACCTGATTAAAAGCTAGACACGTGAAGTTTATAAGAGTTATTCCCCCTCTTTAAAAATAGTCTAGTCGCTTTCTTTGTCCAAATACTCAACAAGTTGTATTTCTTTTTTTGCTTGGGTGGAATGGTTCCCTGAAAGTTGTCACCATTTAATCATCCTGATTCGCTATATCGAGATCCCTTGTTATACAGTTTAACCGTAATGATGGCTTTTGTGTGAATTAATAGATTGCTTTTTCTGAAATCGAATCAAAAAATCAGATTTGATTACAATTTAAACGCTCTTACTTAACCTGGTTAATCAAACGTGATTCCTAGCTTTGTTATAAATCGATACTAACCGTTTTTCAATTGAATTACATATGCATTGTAAGCTCCTTCAGGGACCTTTGCGGCACACGGTTGAAATATTTTATATATGGCTCCTACATTTGCAAAATTACTATATAGTTTGCAACTTTAAAATCACCCCAAGCGCATAACTTTTCCAGTTTTCCCAAGATACCTTTCTGAGCCACACTGTCAAAAGTATTCAATGGCCTTTGCAAATTTATCGTCGAACTTGTTATTTATTATTGAAATATGAGTCCATCAGTTAGGAAAACGACCTGCACAACCGGTTTCGGCTACAAATGAAGGACCGTTGCGCAGTCAGCTACCTGAATCGTGTGCTGGTGCTACTTACATTAATGTACGTGTACAGGTATTGCAGTTCAACAGCTTTCTTCCCCTTTTCAACCCAAAAACCCATTGAAATCTTTTGGTAAATTTCACTTTTACCAAAAGTGCTTGCTGTGCCAGCATATACATACGTGCCTGGTGTGCAACTTTAAATTGTCTTGTTTGCACGGCTCGCAAATCGATCCTAACATCATTGCACATTTATGAAAAATTGAAGCAAACTTTGCAAATTGTCACCTACTAACCACAAATGAAATACAATGTACATTTGGGCCAATAATGTCTATAGTTTAACATTGGCATGTCACCTGTAACATTATTTCAATGAAATGTACACGTACAGTGTACATGTCTGGCTAAATTTCGGTACCCTACTTTTTCTACCTTATGTTTGGAAAAGTATCCAATTAGAGAATTTTCTGTTAATTAGACATGTATGTAGACTTAACTTCTCTTCTCACACAAATATATATGCATCTAATAAATCTCATTTCGTAAAGACAACATTAATGGTGGACGGATATAATTCAGCACATATTGCAAGGACAACTCCGCACATCCAATTATCTTGCATTATCTGGGTTGGGTCAGGTGTGTAGTTTTCCTTGTGGGGAAAGTTCATGACAGGTTTGGTTAGATTAGGCTAAGGTGTGCGGAGTTTTCCGTGAGGGCAATTAATTGCTCAAGTAGGCCTACTTCTGGCAGTCTGGCATTGTTACATACTAGTTGAAGAGTTGGTTACAGACTTCAGGACAAAACGTGTAGAAATTTGTACTCTCTAAAATTACCGGAAGTAAGTTAAAAAAAATCAGTAACAGGTGAGTGACCCAAAATTGCGCATAAGGCGCGTGCCGCAACCTATTTTTTCTTACATGAACATAGGAAATGCGTGACGTTTTATATGACTGCCTAAAACACAAGTATCGCAATTTCAGTTTTAAAAACGTGTTATTCATACACATTTTATTAAAATTGAACACAGAACGAAAAAAAAAAAACACGCGTTTTTGCGTCTTAAACACACGACGTCATTTTTCAAATGGTTTCTTAAAGTAGGCCTACTTTTGAGACTTAAACCGACTATCATTTACTACTGACCGCAATGTCTATTCATTTATCATTGTTTGTATCTTGTATCTTCGATAATATTGAGTAAATTTTAATAATGTTAAAATGAATGAGCAGCGACGCCATTATTATGACGTTCGCAATATATAGAACGAGTGGTTAGGTGCCCTCCTTTTTGATAAATGTAACCCTATTTTTTAGGCCCCTTATAGCAACGCTTAGAGCGTTTGCTAAATGCTGGATTTCTGGAATATGGAAATAATAGACGTAAAATTTGTCATTTTTTTTACCTTTTTCTCTGAGCTCCACTTGCGCAATGGAATCCTCCGCCATGGTTTCGGACAGTTTCGGATACACAAAAAATGGAGGAATTTGCGAAAATGTGTTTTAGCCCTGCAAGCCTACGAGAGTGCGCCACTTCACGGGGTCCATTATTGGAAACTTATTTGAAATTGTATTCGAATGGAACGAAATTTGCATCTTAAATCATCGTTTCGAACATCTGCTTATTGTTCTTCCAAATGTAATAATGTATAGGAAAAAGGGATAATTGTTGCGCAGAAAAACCGAAAAATTGCAGCAAAGATTTGCCCGGTTTTGACAATCCCGTTAGATGGCAGCACTGCGTGGAGTAGCGTGGACTCTTCAGGCTACTTCCGGTGCAGATTGGAATACACGCACTTCCGGTTGTTGATGCACGTGATGGTGGTGCCATCTCCATGCGCGGGCTTTTTGGATAGGGAAAATCCCCCTAACTTCGTTCGATATTATTGCCCAGGTGGAAAACGTACGTTTGAAACATGTATGAAAACATATACATGCAATTACTAATGTAAATGATATTTTCATATGAAAAAAAGAATTAAATATATTTTCAATCGTTACTATAATTGAAGAGAGAAGCACATTACGGTATATTTAAGATAATTTATAGAATATAAGCTTACATGTATTTACATATTACACAAACACAAAGAAAGTATTTAAATTGTGCATTATGAAGTAACCTTTTATTTAGCTAAACAATACATTCCGATTTCGATATAACGAATGCCAAGGGGATGGAAAATTCGTTCGTTATATCGAGAGGTATCTTTTTATACATTTTTTTGCTTCTAGAGGCATATGGCAGTTTCTTTCCCCTTTACTACTTCTGTCTTCTATTGAACACCAGAAATACAAATGTTGGCCAAATGATGATGAGAATGTACGCACTGAAGCTGCTTTTCCAGTATTTTTGAGTACCCCTTAAATAAGCATTAGAATTTTTAAAGTTATTAGCTTTTAAAATCAAACCTTAAAATCAATGAAAATTTTAATCTTTTAACGCAAAAGAATGTTATTTAATCTCTGACCTTAAAATCATCGAATTGATGTTATTTGTAAACAGTCATTTAGTATTGTGGGATAATAAAGGGACCAGCCACTCTGTTCGTTATATCGAGAGCCGACTGTATATGTCATGAAAGGCTATGCGTGTTATTTGAAAATTGTGCAAAAAATATAACCTTTAAAAACAAGATTAAGTTTACTTAAAACTTCCGAATCATTGATTAAATTATTTAATCTAAGATTAACCGCTATCATTATAATCTACACCGCCTGCGTCTATTTGCGTTCCTTCCCCTTAATACATACATATTTGCTAATGCTATATATAATCTATGTATAGTGTTGGGTTTACTTTATACTTTAGACTTGTAGATTTGCACTAAGACTGACTAAGGATTAAAGTCCTCAATGAATTAGGGATCTATAACGAAATAACGGACTTGTACTTAGTCCAATTGCAATGATAACACCTGAATTGCAATTACATGTGTACAATTACACCTGAGTTATGTGTTGTTGTTGCTGCTGCTGCTCAGCACCCGGAAGTCGACATATTCTCATGGAATCTCTGGAACTGCACGATTTTATCGATGATCTCAGAGTGCTGTTTGTGTTATTGCTCTGCAAAGACCAGTTACAAAATAGATAATTACTTTAATTTGAAATCCTATCCTTGTTAAAGCATTTTGAAAACAACAAGACTAACCGTATTGTTCCTTTTTGACCATGATGCTCGATGAAAGAACACGTAACTTAAGGACAGTCCTGATGATTCCTGATGACGACCACCGACGGTTGTCTTCCAATTAATAGGTAAAGACCAATGACAAACCTGAAGAGAGAAATAGAAATATATTTCTAATTGGCAATCACTCGTATTTTCTAAAATTGTGTGGCTTTAGGAGCATCGGTTTACAGTTCATTATAAGTCTTACCATAACATAAGTAACTTAATCTTAAAGCATCTTAAGATATATAATTGCTTAAATTAAAATGACACTTTTAACAAAATTAAAATTTCTTACTTACATGTAGTCATGAAAGTTTTGCAAAGCTATATACAGGGTGGTACAAAAGTCAGTGTCACTCCACTTTTTATCTTAAATCTTTAATAGTTATGAAAATTATGTTAATGTAGCTAAATAGGAAGTCATGTATGCTATATCAACTGATGTTGTTAGATTTTACCTACATCCATTTTTTCACGGAAACTCAAATTTTAACTTTTTAGCCGTAACACTTAGGACAAAATATCAAATTATAAAAAAACAAAAGAATGATCTGATTGTATGAAATCAGCTTTTGTCGTCTTCATTGGCGATTATTTAAATAAATGCTATAGGCCTACATAAATATAGCTTACATAAATAAAATAATTTACATAAATGTTAAATGGAAGCTACGCTGCAGTACAGCGGTGTACGGCAGTTTCCCTCACTTTTTAAAAACATTATAACAACTTTAAATAAATGCCAATGAAGACGAAAACAGTTGATTTCATACAAACAGGTAATTGTCTTCCTTTTCCTAATTTGACATTTTCTCCTAAGTGATATGGCTAAATATTTATAATTTGGGTTTCCGTGAAAAATGGCCGAAGCTAATTTCTAACAACATCAGTGGATAGAGCACACATGACTTCCTATTTAACTGCATTAACAGAATTTTCATAACTATATAGTCTTTAAGAAAAAAAAAGTGAGGTGGCACTGACTTTTGGACCACCCTGTATTTGAAGTCATCACTCATCAGTATTGTTACCTGTTGCTTAAACAATTTAGTTGTTAGCGTGTACAAGATTGGATTGAGGGCAGAATTAACTGGTAAAACGAAGACTGCTAACCAAGCGTAAAAATCATCCTGGATTGAAATTCCTAAAAATATATTGGTGTTAGACTTTGATTATAACTTGTTACATTTCAAAGAAAAGATATTTACCACAGAGTACAAGAATTTTGATAACGATGATAGGCATCCAGCAGAGGAAATCTGTCCCTACGATGAAAGCAAAACGTTTGGCTATTGTCCTGTCCTGTTTTTCTTGGGTGGACCGTAACGAAATGGTCGAATTTTTGATGATCACAAACATTTTGACATAGGCGTAGAAAATAAAGACGAAAGCCACAAAATTCACCCCGATGAACATGATGGCCGAATATTCCCACGCTTGGGCAAAAGGGTTGTGGATGTGCAACGGAAGACAAACGCCATTGTTGCCGTAGAATTCGTCTCCATAATAGGGGATGGACGAAACAGGAAGAATCGAAAGGGCACTTGCTAACAACCACAAAATGGCTGTGCAGATGAAGGCGAAACGTTTAGTACGACGTTGCAAGGACAATGGACGAGATATTGAAAAATAGCGGTCGAATGTTATTACTGTCAGGGTGAACACTGAAGCTTCTGAACTTAGTGTGCTACAAAATAAGATGAATACAATAGCTAATATATAACATTGGGCGTTTTGGTTTATAGGATCAGATAAGCAAATAATTGTGCATTTTGTGATTAAAGCATGGTTTTTGGAACAGAGCATATGTTTAATAAAAAAGTATAAAACTGCATGGTTTTGATATTTGGACAGTTATCTGTTTCAAAAATCATGCTTTTATCACAAAATGCATGATTATTTGCTTATACCCCATGGCAGCCTTATTATATTGTGTCAACTTTTAATACCTAGTGAAATACCAAATTATGCTTTTGTCAACTTTATTCCCAAATAAACAATTCAGGCGACGTTTCAGAAATTTAATTCCTTCTTCAGGCTTTACATAGTTGCAAATCTTTGAGTTTTTTAAAATTGATTTTAAGGTTTTTAAGAGTTTATATTTTAAACAAATTGATTAAATTAAGGATAAATATTTTACAGTGATAACCAATAATTTTGTAATTTTTACATCATGACAAAATTTGGGAAAAAGCGGATATTGTAATGTGAAGTATATAGGTTGAAGGTTGGTGATATATTCAACAACTTGTAAAGATCAGGGGAAAAAACATGCATGATTTTGACAAAGTGCTTGTATTATTTTTTTTATTTAAACAGTGATGAGTTGCGTGCTTTATGAAAATGAAGGCTTTTGTAATTTGCAACTATGTATAGGCCTGAAGAAGGAATTAAATGAAACGTCGCCTGAATTGTTTATTTGGGAATAAAGTTGACTAAGAAACATAATTTGATATTTCATACTTATCAAGTCATTAAGAGAAGAAGTATAGATTTAATAAGAAAATGTTTTTCTCCCATTTTTGTACATTTCTCAGTTTTTCAATTGATTATCTCATATTTAGTCATTTGTGAAAATATTTTTCTGGGGTTTTGGAGTGTGTGTATAGAGAGATATACGCAAAAACAATACCACCAAAAACTTAAGAAGAACTCAAGAAAATACCATAAAAACTTAAGAACACAAGAAAATACTATAAAAACTTCAGAAGAACACAAGAGAAATCCCGGAACCTGAGTGGCATTGCTAGATAATGTTTTTGTAAGTTAGTATAATATGTCGTAAAATTTCGTGAAAACTCGCCTTAAAATTCCACAAAAGTTACACTGCCAACTAAGACGCCATTGTTGGTCACTTCGAATGTATTCGCCTCGAAAGTAGACGTCATAAGATGCGATGATGAAAAGGTACACACCCATGAAGAAGTCGGCTAAACTTAGATTTTTTATGTAGAAAGAATGAACTTCGTTATTCTCTTTGATTAATAGACGACTGATTAAGACGAAAGCGTTGCCCAAACAAGCCAAGATGGCGACGATCCAAACTGTGATCCTCAGAACTACGTTGTCCAATAAGTTTTCCAAACTGGAGATTCCGTCACCTTTAGGTTCACATATTCGAACGTGTAGGGCAAAAGCACACAATGAAAACTCGTCGAAATAGCTGAAATGTGTTTTATAAAAAAACGTATGTAATATGTAAATGGTAGCCTGTTACAAGTAATACTCAGGACAAAATGTCAAACTAGGAAAAGGAAGAGAGTGGTCTTTTTGTACGAGATCAAATGTTTTCGTCTTGATTGGCATTTATTTAAAGTTGTTCCATTGTTTATCAATCATGACGTCTTCCTTTTAATAATTTGCATTTTGCTCTAAGTGGGTTTCCGTGAAAAAATAGTCGTAGGTAAACATTCTTCCCTAAGTGGATTTCCGTGAAAAAATAGTCGTAGGTAAAATCTAATGACATCAGTGGATAGAGCACACATGACTTCCTATTTGACCGCATTAACAGAATATTCATAAAAATAAGATTTATGGATAAAGTATGGTGGCACTGACTATTGGTGCACGATGTTTATTGCTATAAATGAATGCCATAAAATTGTATTAATTTCCTCATTCCTCAAAATCCTTTACTATTCACGTCTTTAGATTTAGCCCCGATATATCCTCCTTAATCTTACAGTCTACCTTATTACCAATATCTGAACATAATGATCCCTATTAGATGATGGGCCCTTTGCCAAATTTTGCCCCCTGTGTCAAAACACTATTTGGTGATTGATTAACGTTTCTAATACAATTCCTTATTAATCACGTGGGATTCTAGATGAGTAAAGGATTATCATTTAGGGAAATAAATTGATTTCTGATGAGTTTTCCTTTGTTATTTTTTTTGTTGTTTTCAAAGATTCACTTGTGCTAGAAAATTTGCTGGCATAATTGGGCTTCATATATTGATAATACCAATAATTGGAATGCATTTTCTGACGAAGTTGACAATTTAATTAACTACATTATAATTACATGTGCTCCAACTGTCTTAAATCTTCCAGTAAATCCCAAGCTAGACGTCTGAACGAGTTTTTGCGCAAGTTACTAAAACAAACAAAAAATTATTCAAGATTATGGAAAATCATCAACAATATTGCATTGATTATTAAGACGTATACGAACATGGATTCCAATCTTATTAATGGCGCAAAAATTCCAGAATCAAAGTGAGATAGCTTGTTTTCCGATAAGTCTCTATATTAATATTAATCGATCATCACCAGATGCATTCTTACAGAATAAGCTCAGGGCAGAAGTCGGAATACAACATGTATTAACACTTACAAATTATGTAGACGAGTTAAATTATCAAACACCCCCAAGTGAAGGGCTTCTAATTTGTTCCAGGCAAGGAACCTTATAGAAACGATATTAAAGTTTCTAATGAAAAACTGTCCTGGCCGAATACCACTTGTAAGAAATGCATATATATTTTAAACATTTTTCTCAAACTTTTTAAGTACTTACAATCCTTCTAATGAATCCATGCCTGCAAACGAAAACGAATGGATGATTTCAATATGGTTTCCTGAAAGATGTCTGAAATAAAAATATCGAAAATTATTCTTAAAAACTACATTTACTTAATGTATCCCGATGCATTTAATGCGGCCTATCATTAATTTAATTGTAAATATTTTGATACCTCAGTTTAGAAATTCGTTTATCTTTCAAAATTATTGTTGTAGAGCTGCAAAAAATATATTACAAACAGCATCTTACATATACATGTGTCAATGTACAGTGGAATTAGCTTATAACGATCTTCAAGGGATCTAAGAAATGAGATCGTTATATCCGAATTTTGTTTTATTCAGATTTATGAAAACTAAAACTTTCATGTTATAACAATAATGATGCATGTACATTTATATCTATTTTAATTTCCTTAATATACATTATAAAATCAATGAGAACTTTTTTCTTTAGTCATCAAGAGAATATTTATAAGTTTACTTAGCACAAATATAAAGAAAAAGAATTTTTAGCCACAAGATTATTGGCTTTTTCTCGTTTACGATGAATGTATTTTCCAGGAAATTGAAATTTTAGAAGGAAACATTCATATCTATTTTATTTCGTCATTTTACATGTATAATTACATGTATATGCATTTAGAAAATGGAAAACAGGGAGGAAATCTCATAAAATCGTTATAGGCGAATGAAAGAAGCATTTTTCGTTTCAAAATGGAATCGCTTGTCCGAATTATCGTGTCCAGGCAAAAGTACTGTAGGCCTGCATAAGTTAACAGACCAACTGAACACATTGCTCGGAATCGTTATACCAGGAATATCGCTGTATCCGGCATCGTTATAAGCGAATTCCACTGAATTAGCTTTTTATATAAGATTTCCAGAGTTTCTACCTTTAGGATTCATTTTTTCACCACAATACATTAAGCTTGATTGAATTGTTGTCAATTCCTAAGGGAATTACCCTTAATCTATCACTTAACCCAATTTCATCTTTCCTATAAAACCTAGTTTGGAGAAAAATTCCCCAGATTCAAACCTGTTTCCTTTTGTTTAATTACCAAGTGTTTGCACTGCTTAGTTTAATTCAAATATCCGAATGTCAATATAAGTAAATGTTGCTTAAAAAATTATCTTTATTCCACAGTTACAATGAACATTTTTTTTTGTCTTTGTCAAAAATCTAATGAACTAGTCTACTTGGCTCTCAAAGATGGCGGCATGACCTTAACTAACATGATTTTCTACCTCATTATTCCTCATGAAATTAAAAAGGAATGTTGACTTAAACCATTATGCTTACAGTATCAACAAATTCTCAATTCCTTTTGGGCATGTCTTAATTTACTAAACAAACATTTGATGCAAATTAAATCTAACGCTGGTAATGTTTTCTGCAAATATGAGTTAGAAAAATCCATTGTTAGGAAATGTTGTAGAAGACAAAAATCAATGCAAGTTTAACGAAGAATTTGGTGATGTCTACATGCTTATATACAGCAACATAAATCGCTACTAAATTTGTAGTAAATGCCCAAAGCATTGACGTCGTAAGGCACTAAATTGTAAGAACCAGATAATAAATTTGAAGACTCTTATAAAAAGTCACGATAGAGCTTATTTTTATCCATAATGTTGCTAGAATAGAGCTTGAGGTTTACCCTAGAACCGAATAACTAGGACCATAACTTAATTACAAGATTAGAATATCTTAAGTTTTAAACATTTATAAGAATAGCGATGAAAAGGTCTAATTTTACTAAAACACAGCGTGATGTAGTTTTATATAAAAATAAAGCTTACAGTGATACGAGATTTGGCAAATCATTGAAAATTCCAGGTGTAATCTTGGTTAATTCATTTTCACGGAGATCTCTGAAACAACGTAGGAAACATGTCATTAATCCTAATATCGAAGTTGCTAGTTGCAGTTTTAATTAATTTAACTTACATGACTTTAAGGTTTCTCAATCCGTTAAATACACCTTCGGAAAGAAAACGCAATCGATTTCGTCGAAGATCTCTAATTTAATCAATAATAGCATTTAATTAAAGGTTGAAACCAAATATAAATAATTAAAAAAATATAAAGCAGTTTACGTCATTAGGATGAATGAATATTTTTTGTTTCTAATTTGGGATTAAGTTATATACATTACTTACAAGTCTTGCAAACCGACTAAACCTTTGAACGAATTTCTTAGTAATGTTTTCAGACCATTGTGACTAATATCCCTAAAATGAATCACATGAAAAACGATTAAATTAAACTTAATTTTTTTTTAATAATTGATTTATGATTTTAGTGATTTCAACAGTATTAATTTCGTATTCGGCCATCTTTAAAAGCCAATTAATATAAAAAGTTAAATTAAGCGAAATTTAAACGAAAATTGAGTTTATATCTAAAACTTACTAGAAATAAATTGTGATTTTGAATAGTATAATACAATTTGGTATTGTTATTGCTTATGTTTCATAGATTATTATAATTAATTGGATTGATTTTGGACTATTTATGTTACGGATACAATAACAATACAAGTTGAGTGCAAAAAATTCAACTGACTATTAATGGGAAAGTTATGGTTATGTGTAAAGCTGCTTACAGTATGTTAAGATTGGGATTGCTGTCGAAAATGTTTTCCATTATAATGACCATTCTATTGCCTCCCAGATATCTAATACAAAGTATTTTAAAATAGATGAGGTTATATATAGATAGATGAAACATGTTTTATTCATATGCAAATTGCACATCTGTTATAATAGGGGGAGTTAAAAATAATGGAAACGACACTTGTTACAGATACATTTGCTATCTTTATTTATACTAGGTTGAACTACATTGTTGTCCCTATGAAGTATTAACATCTTCCATACAAATTGACGATGTTATTTACTTGATTAATATTATTAGACTGACGTTACAAATGAATACGTATAAATCAGTCGCTATATCAACATTTTTTGTTGTTGACATACATGTGTGTCCAAGTTAGGAATCATATGAACAATAACATTTAATATAGACAGAAGATGTTTTTATATTGTCAAAGAATATTTTTCTATCATAGCAGACATTTCTTGAGGCATTTGTGAAAAGGTCCTTGCCTGCGCAATGCAGTGCATATCACGTTAACGAAAATGATTGCTATTGACAATTGTCGTTTCATTATAATTGAATACAAGCAAAGGCTATACGTGCATTCGCATAATGTAAATAAATTCCGAGTAAATAAATAAAAGTTTGGTTTCCATGGCGTGGGTGGGCAATTGGTACCTGTTTATACCGTTTACGGAAGCGCGTTAAATATTCAATGCTTCAACAAGATTTCCAGGGTATTGAAATGGGGGCGGGACAACAGGGTGAATAACAAGTGGAATGCTGTAGATATTTGATTTTATGCTAGAGCTTTTATACCTTTTCTTACCCTGGCTATAGCTAATTGAGTGCTTATTTTCAGGGCAAACACGCAAATCATATAAGCCAGCAGTGATTGCCAACGCTTAGGGGCAATATGTTTTATTTCGTTAGCATCTTCCGTATCTTTAAATTTCATTAAATTTTGTGTGGAATTTTGTAGATGTTTGATTGTATGATAGCTCTTATGATCTTTCTTACCCGGGCAAGGGTGTTAATTTTTAAGGCAAAAGCGCAATGAACAGGCTAGCAGTAATTATCAATTTTAAGGGGCAACATTTTAAAAATCGTTTAGCATCTAAACGCTCTTGCGTGCCTTTAAATGTTAAAATGTGTTAATGTGCCTTTTTATGTTAGCTTTTATAACCTTTTTTACCCAGGCAATAGCAAATTGTTCATTTTAAGGCAAACACGCAATGCACAAGAAAGCTAGCAGGTATCCAACCTAAAGCTTGGGGCAACATGTTTTTATTTTTTATTATTAGCATTATAAAACCCTTCCGTATCTTTAAATTCCTTAAAATTTTGTATGAAATTCTATTGAACGTGGAAAAGCTATCCTGGTAAATTCGGTAGCTCCAGTTGTAATATAATGTACTAGAAACCAATATTACTGTTAAAAATAAATGGAGCGGGGAATTTAGGTTTATATTACCTTATATTACAACTGAAGCTAACAAATGTACCAGGATAGTTGTTCTACGTTCTGTAAAATTTCATACAATTTTAAGAAATTTAATGACACGGAAGGGTTTTATAATGCTAATAATAAAAAATAAAAACATGTTGCCCGTGAATGTTGGGCAAGCAATCCATGCTAGCTTTTGTGCTTTGCGTGTTTGCCTTGAAATATAAACGGTATAAAAACTAGCATAATATCAAATATTTATAAATTTTTTTGGTTTTTAAGTAATATTTGATATAAGCCCTTTAACTTTTAACTCATAAGTGTGTGTTCTAAGAACAGTTTGTTCAAAAATAAAAAAAAATACTTACAACTTTTTCAAATACTTTAGATGAGAAAATGTGCCGTTTTCAATAGTTTCAATGAAGTTATTGGTCAACAACCTGTAAATATGATATGCATTACTACTTTTTAAAATAGTAATTTCACTTTGTTTTTCTATAATTGAACTTACAGAGTCTGTAGAGTTGGCACATCATGAAAGCTTTCAGGTGATAGTTGTTTAATATAGTTTGTTGAAAGGTCTCTGAAAACCAGAATACCGCTGTGAGACCAGCAATATTAGGTCTCACAACCGCCATTTCGTTCACTAAAGGTCACTAAAATTCACTAAAGAAATTATAAGTGATGTTTTCTAAACTTACAGGTCTGAAGTGTCGCTGGGTAGATTCATGGGAACAGTCTCTAATTTCCGATAACCGCAGATTAATCGTTTATCCACACAAGCACATAATTTCGGTGGCCTCTTCAAGTCTGATTTTATTAATTGGAAAAACATAATATCGCAATTTTTTAATTAATGAAACTTCATATTTGTCATCCATTGAACATAAAATTGCCAGGTCATGTGCCTTTCCACAAATATATGATTAATGTAAACTTAGACGTACAGTATATAGTTATGGGCAAAATGGATTTTGGAAAAGACAAACATTGAAGATAGAAGAGATGGGAAGGAATTTGATTCTGGCATACTGTTAACATAACTGTCGTATAAAAAACTAGGAAAATAACATGATCCCATGCAGGGAGCTTAGAGCAAACCATTTTTTCAATTTAATGTACAGTCGTCATGGGACCTAAGAAGTCAGATCGTTATATCAGGATTGATGAAAAATAAAACGTAGTGTAATAACAATAATAATATACGTATATGTAAAACAGAAAACGAGTTTAAAATTGATTTAAGTGTAGGCTATTTATTAAATGTTTTGACTGAAAAATAATTTGTCTAGAATAGTATTTAATTAAGCGATTTAATTGTTACATGCAAATTTGCTGGAAATTAAAAAGAAATGTAATACCATTTGATAAAAAATAGTGAAACCGTTTATATCTAAAACTGGAAATAGTAGAAATCTTGTATAGCAATATTCAGAAAACAATTATTCAATAATAAAGATATTCACATTTTAAAGTGTGTATATATAGTTTTATAGTTCGCGTATTTCTAAATTTCAAAATTTAAACAAATTCAGCGGCGAAATAAATAAATGTAATTATTAAATATGACATAAATTTAATACAAAATACGAACATTTTTTGCTTTTTGAAAGTTAATGTTTCGTATAGGTCAATTAAAAAGAAATATAATAAGAGCTCAGACGAAAATACAAAAACTTTAAGATTGTAAATCATTTTGTCATTACATTACATGTATAAGTACATGTACATTAGAAAAATCGTTATAAGCGAATGTAAGGAGCAATTTTCGTTTCAAAATGGGCTCGCAATCTGCGTCCTATCGTTATATCCGTCATTGTAGTATCCTACCAAAATTACTGTAGCCTACATTAAATAACAAACCAACAGAACACATTACTCGAAATCGTTTTTCCCGGAATTTCGCTGTATCCGTCATCGTTATAAGCGAATTTCACAGTACATGTAGCATGTGGACTAATTTTTTTGCAAAATTGAAAACCTGTTGAACGACCTTAGATTCCACGTGCTATTAATGAGATCTTTTTTCAGCTAGTTGCCCATAGGTGCAAAAAGACAGATTTTTCTTTTTTAATGATGCTATTTGTGCCGGATTAATGAATGTCGGTTTTGTTCTAATTTTATTTAATGAAGGATAATCCGTATACATACTCACCGCAATTTCCTTTGACTTTTTCCGAGTCTTCGTCGGGTCTTTTTTTGAAAATGTTATTCCAGTAATGAAAGTCGTGTTCGTTTACTACACTTCAACATAAAAGAAGGACTTAAAATTTCCCTTGAAAAAAAGAAAAAACGGTTTCCATTCCCAATTAATCTAGTTTTGCCAGATTACCGCAATTCCATTCGTCCGATCCGTCGGCACATTGTTTATTTCCGTCACAATTTTGTCTTTGTTCAACGCAAACCGAAGAATCATTACAAGAAAAATATCCCGCGGGACAGGAGAGCTCGTTTTCACAATTTATTACACCAATACGAAATCCTAAAAGCACCACAAAAAATAGATGGTTTAATTAGCCTATCTATACACCCAAATGGCCATCGTATACAAGCTTTACTTCCTATATATATTTGATATGTCCCATATGACCACGCATCTTTTACAGGGAGTCTAAAGACTATCCTTTCTATAAATGCTTTGAATTTTATAAGTCAATTAAACTTCATTTATATAGATTTTCTGACTATCATATTTTATTGAATAACAGCGTATCAAAATTGAATTTGCATGAATAAAAAATGTACAAGGATATGATGATTATATTATAAATATTGTCTGCCATAAAATTGATTACCTATTAATTATTCATAGGGTGAAATTTTGATGATATTCACAAATTATCTTTTTTATATTTACTGCTTTCATCGTTCTATCAAAATAGAATAATTTTATAATTTATGATGATTTATGCATTTGATAGAATTTTTTTGAAAATGTATGTTAGTTCTCCATCACTCGTATTTCGACTATTTTTGGAGGACCTTAAATATTATTATAATAGAGTTTACCACAATGCTATTTAGCTTGATAGTACAAATTCCATCATATAATACGCTGCATGCACAATTTCCACTCTACAAATTAGTTCAATTAATTATTCATCTTTTATTTAATTTTTTTGTTATTGCTCTTGATTGAAACATGGAGTGTAAAGCCTTTACTTCATTCACCATGGAGACTTCGTTAAGCATATTTTCGGTCGTTAGGATAGATTTTTTTCACAATTCTAGTATACAACAAGGGTCTTATTTGTTTTCATTTTGTGGTAATTAGGAAACAGCGTTTTTAATATTTTTGAATCTTTCACAAAGTTAAGCAGGATATGAGAAATTCTTGTTTTTCATAATCCAAATAAAATGTGCACTTTAATGATGTCACATATGGAATTATTCGTTCCCTTTTATATTCTTAATAAAAATTTTATGTTTAAATCACTGGACTAATTGATTACGAATGTTATCAAATTATTTATGTATATATATTTTCTAAAATATTCATTGGACGCAAATCATACTGTGATGTTAAAAAATCGTTAACAAATATATGGGCCATAATTTATCTATTTATTATATTTTATAACTAAATATTAATTTGTACAATTGGTTAAATGTGTTGAAAAATTCTTCAAAAATTAATTTTACTGCATGGTTTTTGCTTTAAATTTGGTTTCAGTTGCAAAACATTTCAATTATGTGAAGTGATTTTTTTTCAAGTTTTTCAAACATCTATTTCACATTTGCAACCAACCATACATTAAAAACAAACCAACAAACAATATGTAAAATTTTTCTTACCTGTTGTTGAAAACCATAGAAATATGAGATGATTTCTTAAATCCATTTTACAGTAATCGAAGCTTTTGATTTCATTCACAGCTTTCTCTTCAAAATTAACTTAAAAACTGCGTTTCTGATAAGTAAATTGTTAAAAATTGGGCTTTTTGATCAAATAACACTGTTTTATACACTTCGCAATTAAAATTTATATCCACAAATTTTCAAAGCAAGATTTCATCTCCAAACCCAAATCAATAAAATGATGAATTGATAATTTCTAAATTGCCTTTATAATAAGGTTGATAATGAAGCAAAGCGAAGAAACGTGTCTTTGAAGCGTTCACTTGCCTAAACTTACGAGTGCACAATACAGCCGAATGAACTCGACTTAGACTGATAATATCTATTCTCAAGAAAGCATCTCCACTAGATTGCTAAAGCGGGGCATCCACAAAGTTCTTCTAGCGCTATGTACTCAATGTGAATCTTTATTGATTTATGAATCCGTAATATAGAATACTATTGTCTTTCAATTTTTTATGAAAATGGCAATATCGGCTTGACAAATTAAGGGGAAATCGTTGGAAAATTAAACAAATCACAACTTCAATAAACATCATCGCATCTAATCATAATTCCCCTTTCAATACCTGTATTACATTTCAAAATCAGTGAAATTGGTTTATTCGGGTATAACGATTCCGAGTAATGAGTTTGGTTGGTCTGCTATCTTACGTACCCAATGCAACCATGTAGGATATAACGATAATCCAGACATAGCGAACCCTAACATGGTCCTTTCTCACCTATAACGATTTTCTGAGATTTCCTTCCCGTTTTTTAAGTGAGAATGTTCATACGCCCTACGGGACTCGAACCATCTTGCAATTTATTAAGTGCATATACATGTACATTGTACATGTAATTATACATGTACATTGTAATATAATGACAACATGATTTACAATTTTAGTTGTGTTGTATTTTTATCTGAAATCTTATTATATATATATATTTTATTTTACTAACGAAACATTAACTTTCAAAAAGCAAAAAATGCTCATATTTTATTTTAAATTTAGGTCAAAATTAATGCCTACATTTATATATTTTCTTGCAGATATTTGCTGAAATTTAGAAATCCACGCAATCTAAAACTATACAAATTGTAAAATTTATCTACTTGTAATGTATATAAAGGGTTTCATAATTTTTTTTACTTGTACCTAAACCGCTTAATTAATTACTATTCTGCACGATTTGTTTTTCAATCAAAACATTTAATAAATACATGTAAATTAATTTTAAACTTGTATTTCTGTGTACATGCATGTACATTATCACTGTACGTTTGAATTTTCTAAAATCTGGATATAACGATCTGATTTCTTAGATCCCTTGAAGATTGTTATCAGTGAATTCCATTGCATTTTACTGGATTAAAGTAAGAATGGTTCATTTTGGTGTGACAAAACAACAGACTGTATATGCAATAATAAATCTTGATTTAATATACATAATAATACAAAAAGAAAACAACAAAAAATTGAAATTGGTTCCTAATCTATTATGAAGTTATTTTATGTTGTAAAATATCTTCCGTTCTGTACATTTTACCTAGAACCAAGTAGTCTCGTATTAATTTAAACAACGTATAATAATTTGATGAAATAAGAATTGCGTGAGATATGATGTAATTCCACTCTTTAGAGATGGTCAGAAGTATTATTTGCGATATTAGCAACGTCATTTGAAGTCCGACTAGACCGCAAAGTATGGATGATGGATCTCGAAAAAATATCTAGAGAAGAAACAAAATACGAAATGAACTTATAAGCAAAGTTTATTTCTTCTATTAAAGCAAACCTATGGATAAATTGCAGCGCTTTATAATGTACGATACATACGTAGAATCTACAATGTGCCGCGTTGCCAGGTTCGGCAGCATTTGAAACGCCTTCTGCACGAAATAATTCTTTTCTGTGTTTTACTAAAGCTCCTTGTTGCCATAAAATCGTATCGGACCAGCTAGAGAGCAAATCGACAAGTTAATGCATTTTTTTACACTTTTAAGTCGTAAGGATAGACTTACGACGTATGGGGCATGTGTGCAGCGGGTCCTTCGACTTTATGCCATCGTCCTAAATGCAGAGCTGAACAATGTAAGACGTTACAATACTGAGGCGAAAACATGTAAATAACGTACATCGTGAACGAGCTTAGCCACAAGCAGACCAATTGTTGAGTCATCCAATGTGAATCGTAATACAAAACGCTCTGTAACGAAGCGTATGAAAATCTTAGTAGCTGAACTTACAATAAATGTAAGCGGCAGAGTGATTAAGAGATATTCTTACTTGGGCAAAGCAGCAAGGTATAAAACCTGCGTAATAAGTACTAAGAAGCGAATTGAACAGCACTTGTTTAAGCCTGTTGTTAAAATCCGTTTTCAGGAACTCCACTTCTTTGCGCACCGAATCTGCATTCTGGGTGCAAATGTGTTGCACGGTATTCGCATTGCCATAACACGATTTTGGCTTATTCAACTTGTCTTCCGATGAATTGCCGTTCTGTAGTATTTCGAAAAATGCCGATATATTTGTACTAAAAACCATAATGTAGATACAAAACCTGTAATGATAAAACACCACTAATAAACCGCGTTGATAAATTTGAGAAGGCAGTCCAAACAAAATCTGTATGATCCATATTTGTGAATTTCCTAAATTATACAGCTTCACAAAATAGAAACTGTGTACTAACGGATATAAAAGATACAACATCTTCACGATGGGATGCTTCCAAGCTATGCACCAGATCAACCACAATAATGTTGTGCATAAACAAAAACGTGTCATCTTTTGGAGATATGGTAAGAAATAGGCCTTTGTAGATGATGACATTGACAAATTAAGTATCTATACAAAGACACAACGACACTTTTATAAAAAAAATGGGTGGGATAGAAGCCGCAAAAACACATTTGAGTATTAACAATACTCAAAATCTTTTAAAGTCAATGAGCTCACTTTTTTATAATCCTAAAAAAGATACGAGATTGTAAACTCGACTTACGGATTTGAGGAAACACCAAATAAATCTTCTCCCGAGAATGATGACGATATAAGCCATCAAGTGCATATCAATCAGATGAAAGTTCTGTAAAAGTGCAAGAATTTATTGATATAATGGATATCACAAAATCACAATTTTAAACGCCATGTTGGCAATGCAGTTGTATGCCAACTGTCCCAAAACCTTGGTTTACAGTAAAATTTATTAATGTTTACATTAAGTAAACCCACATTCAGTGTTAGGTAAATTAAGTTTTACACTAAACATCTGTGTAACCATTTGTATAAACTAAATTTTCGCACAGTGACAACTCCAAAATATCTTGCAATATACTGTATGCCCAAGTTGTGTTAGGTTAGATGTACTATTTCCAACATAATCCCCCACCTAAAGTTAATTGTGTGGATCGAAAATGGTCCAGACAATGTAGTATACATGTATATATGAAAAGTACAGACAATCATTAAAACAGGATTCTCTATAGTAGATTCATAAATAAGTGTACGAAACTCGTTTTCAGCTCTAGGCTGAAGCTGTTTACATAACTACCTGTCAAGGATCCTATAATATACCTACCAGCGCATATTTATTGTGAGAATGAGGAAGCCACCAGACTGTACGATAGAGGTTTAAATTCTGAAGAAACAAGGCCAGGATGTTAAAACAGAAAACCACAGCTTCAAAGAGCGTTTCCCCATCCAATGGAATTGTTGGTAGACTGATATGTTTTGGCATTGCCACTCGATTTGCCCCACTAAAAAGGTTTGGCATTTGAAGCTCGTCACCATTTGATCTTTGAAAGACAGAAAACAAGTTTTGACAGCTGCAAGAAATCCATGGACCTTGTGAAAAAAGGGTCACATACCATGATATGTTAACGTACCTCGTCAGCGTGCCTTTCGTTTCGTTATTCAAGGAAGCATGAGAAAACTTTGAGCTGTTCATTATAAACTTGGATTTTCTGTTGTTCGGCATCTCGATAACATAACTGAATGACAGAAGAAGACGTGGCCAACGAAATATCAAAATCTTGTTCACAGTTAACCTTCGCGGAATTTCACATAGGCCTACATGTAGAACTAGGGAAATGTATAGTACTGAGTGTCTAGGTCACACTGTCAGCTATCACGCGGTCACACTGAACATCATGTGACAAGGAATGTGCCAATTTCAAATGGACCCGTTCCATACATTTTTGAAAACTTTTCCCAAAATATTTTATCACTTTCACCAACATTTTTACCACTTTTCTTAACATTTGAAAAAGCATGTTCAAGCAGGATTGGACACGTCTAAACATGTTTTTAAACCATCTCCTTATTTAAAAGTTTTGATAATAGTTCTAATATATATACATTATAATATATACATGTATATAAAAGTACAACATGAATTAAGCTTAATTATCTGACCGTTTCACTATATTCTCACTTACCTTGATGTAGCTCATGTAATGTGGATCAGGTCAAACTTTCGAGTGGTAATTCTTACCTCCGAAATCAGTTAAACTGGTCACGTGACCACCATTTAAGTGTGCATTGCAAGATAGCGGACATCGCGTGACCTTAGTATAGAGGGCGCCCTAAACATGGAGAAAAGAATAATAGGGAGATGGCATTGCCTATACCTCTCCACAATCCTGGTTGAAGCCAGTAGGCGCGGCCTAACCGCC
>JAQGCC010000949.1:0-28281 GCA_034698905.1 Xestoiulus laeticollis
TAAACAAATAATAGAATATTTATGCTAGGTCCTCGTACATTTCATTTGTTCCTATCTGTTTCCAAAATTAAATTAAATAATAATTTAGAAAAAGGCTTATTCCGGTATGCAACCCTCTTAAATGTAAAATTAATGTGAGATCGGATAACTTATTGAATGGTATGATATAAATTATGAGAAAGCCTTTGATCTCCTACAAAATATGAAATTCAAGTTCAGAATTGAAAATAGCAGCTATTTTACACATAACTACATGTATAAGAACTTCTAAAGCATGTTTCAGTATCAGAAGTCGTCACGATCATGCAAAACTGACGACAAAACTGCGTGAAGACCAGTCAATTTTTCAATAGCTTTATGAAAAATGTGTAAAAGGTAACTAAATGCTATATTTAATTCTATATGGATGACCCCTGGCACGAGAGCACGAGCTACTGGCATGTGCAGTTCTACAATTCCATATTTTTAAACTTGAATAATTGAAACTATCAAAATGTGTCGTACAAGCGGAAATGTTTTACTTTTCGTTTTAGGATTTATTTTAATTAGCTGTAAGTTTGTATCGTATACGTTAAATAAGTCTGTCGATTGCATGTGTGTTAATGAATTCTCTTTTAAGACAATTCAACAGTATGTACTGCCAAAGAAGGGAAATCCACTCCACAAATGGGTGCAATAAAATACAATTGGAATGCTACGAAAAATGTGGAAGAAAATACAACCAAGACGGAAGATGTTAAAATTCTGAAGATCATGCCAATTAACATTTACGTTAAAGACTGCTATGGAGGAGTAGGTTTATACTCAACACTTTTGTATACAGGGGTTTCATATCTGATTTTTAAGCTTATAACTGTCATTTTTACCCACACAGGAGTTGTTTTTAAAAACAATCACGAAATACCAACGTTCTCTATTATTCGTGCTCTTCCTAATTGTCATTCTCTTATTTCTGGTGGCACTTTTTCATTGCTTAATGTTGTGTGGAGCAACTGGAAAACCGGATCCAAAATTGCGTTTAACAGAACCTGTATCGACACCACTTCGTCCTCTACCAAGATATGATTCAAACATTTAGTAGACAATACATCTTAATTAGTATTAAGTGTTTCCTGCTTTTTAATTAGTGAATTAAATGGTTTTAAAGTCTATATTTACGTGTCATTTTTCATCACACTATATCATTGAGCTGAATTTTCATTAAAAAGAGTATTTATGGTTGACCCCTCGCTTTACAAAACAGAACAGAATTCGAAATTTTTTTCGAATATTGCAATGGAATGCATTTTAAAAATATGCATCACCAAAGAGCAATGTTCGTTTTAGGATTTCTTCTATTTTCCAGTAAGTAAATTAACATGTAAAATTGACTGGGATGACAGAATTCGAGCCTGAATGTACATAAGATAAATTGTTCATAGAATGATATTTTACTTAGTAAACTTAACAAAATGTGCTACAGAGGTGGAATTCACTGATGGACAACTTAGAGCAATGAGGGACGAATGGTACGAAGAATATGATTCCAGAGATTCTCAGCAAAATTTAACCCAAAAGCAAAAGGAACCTTCTAAGACTGGACAAATCAAGTATTACATCAAAGACTGGATTCAAGATGCAATTGGAGGGGTTAGTCTACGCCTAAACAAATTCTTAATATTCATCATAGTTTCCATAACGACAGTTAATCGAAGCGCCATTACGATACGACCACTGAACACGTGATGTAAATGAAGCGCCGTTACGATCATACGACTGAGTGCATTCAGCTTCTAAATTTAAGCTACGTCCAAAATGACGTCACTCACGCAATAAATTTGTCCAGATAGAATTCATGACATAAAACAACTTTGGTTAATTTCTTTAAATATTATTCAAGAAACTAAAGTTAATTATCTCTTCTGAAGTTATCTTTTTCAATGACTTAAATAAGTATCAGTTTAAATCTGTAATTTGCATTTCATTGTTTTATCCACACAGGACATTCTCACCGGTGAATTCTTGACATATCAGCGAACCAAACCATATTTCGTACTCTATATCATCTTCACACTCCTATTTGTGACTGGACTGGTACTGATTGGAGTGTTTTGTGGAACAGGTGGGAATCCCAAATGTTAAGCTAAATTATATTTATCAAGAGTCCTACCTGTGTATGACGTGCTATCCTGCAGGTTGAAACTACATGACTATAGTATTTGCGTTATCCTTTTTAAATGTGGGTTGAAAACCGGTTTCAAATTCATTGTCACATTATGCAAATTAAGTTGACCACGTTGCTTAAACATTGATAGGCAATCATGGAATTACACTATAGCTGCATTCAACGTTATGAAAACCGGTTAATTCATCAATAACATTGATTAAAACCCGCCCAACAACAAATAGCAATATAATGTACTTCTACATTTACATGTACATGTAATATACCGTACAGTACATGTAGTACAATATGGATTCATCTAATGTATATGTAGCTTTAATTCTTTTATTTTTCCTAACTATTCAGGAATTGGTTGCTGTTGTTGTAAATGGCTAGCTAGATTTCGTCTTTGTTTTTGCTGTGACATGGAGACAACGGAGAAAGATATCAAGATGACCTTGATGGCTTTGGTCCCAGGAGTTCAAGTCAAAAACGACGAAATAATTGACGTTTATGAGCCTTCTCCAGAGGAAATGAGGGCTTATAGCAACGTCATTGATCACATTGAGAGACTTTATGATCCGATTTAGCGTGGGGACAAGTAATAGCATGAGGTATGGCATGATCTCAAATGCAGCATTAATTCCGATTAGGCAATCTGAAATTCCCGCCATCGGGAAGCCAATCGGAATGCAGCATTTGAGATCATATGCCATATGCCTCATGCTATTCCCTTACCATAAATTTTACGATTCATCACAATTCTATCATAGTTACACCTTTAATTTCTTAAGTGTTCCATAATGTTACATGAAATTACCAAATATCCAAATATCACAAATAAAAATATTGTCATCAACTGCATGTGCTTCTTCTTACCATTCCTGCATCACTGCAAACCTTCCAGCTTTAAAACCCAAGCCCAAGGTAACTGACCAGGTCCGAGGTCGGGAAACTGGACTATGATGCCCACGCCCTCTGACCCCACGCTCCACTGTAGGGACTCGGAGTAACCCAACATGGTCACCTGCGTGTTGGCTGTAGAACTCGGTGCGCCCAATTGCAGAAGGTCACCTGAGGGCCATCTCAACACTATAGCGTAGACATTAATACCATCTGCACTGGCAGTGTACCTTCATGTACATGTGTAACAAAATGAATTAAGACAGTACAATTTTTGGGTAGTTTATACAAATATGAACATGAAAATTATTACCATATATTAGGAGTCGTCGTATCATTCTGATTGGTCCAGGCCTTACTCTTGTAGATGGCTTCTCCATTGACTCCAAGCCATTGTCCCATTTGTCTAAGCCGTTCTTCAAAAATGGGAATGATGGTACCCTCTTTAGTTGGACCTATGTTCATCAGCAAGTTGCCTCCACAACTATACATGTACATTGTACATGCAAAACCAATTTTATTTTTTTTTAAATCGAACAAGTTCTGCCATAGAAATGTATTATGGTACAGTACCTCACTGTTGATGCTAGTGTGGATATCAGCTCCTCAATAGTCATAAAATCGCTGAATTTCGTATTACGTCGATAGCCCCAACTACTTTTGTCAATGGTCATGCAATTTTCCCATTTGCGAGGTTGTAATATGCCTTTCAAAAAAAATATGCTTTGTAATGCTACAAAATTGAACTTTTTCAAATTGAAATCATTGATTATTACCAGGACTATATCTGTCATTGCAAGTATAATATCCTCCATGATGGCAAGAATCATTATATCCCCAACGATCATTGACTACAACTTTGTCTTTAACAGGACTATAGAATAATTTCAGGATTGTAGTTGAAATTTAAGTTTGTTGCAAATTTGGTTAAAAGAATATTTAAACATTCCCACCTATCATTGTATAACCATGCAAGAAATTCTTTGCTACCCCAATAATCATCATCACCAGCATCATCTCCATCAGACCAGATCACTTCCGGTTCATAAGTGTTCACAATCTCATACAGTTCAGGCATCGTTTTGTACTTTTGGCATGTTGAATATAAAAATAATCTATTAGATTCATAAATCTTTAGTGCTAATTTGATGTTTTTACCACGTTTTTACCTGAGGAAAAATACGAGTGCTATATCCAGCATTCTTATCATTCAGATAAATCGGATTGAACCATTCGAATAATGAGTGGTATAAACCAAAATGAAGGTCGGTTCGATTTCTGACAGATTTAGCCAGTTCACCTGTTCAATTTTACACAAAAAATGTAAGTTCTACAGCTGGCAGATAAAGATTCATTTCTGGATTTCTAAAAATTTGAGATATTACCAACAAGGTCTCTTTTAGGACCAACATCCATAGCATTCCAGTTCCAAGAATAGTTGGAGGGCCACATGGTGTACCCTTCATGGTGCTTACTGGTCAGCACAACATATCTGAAATCATGGACTGTTAGAAAGTTGTACTTGAGGATCTCATGGATTATAAGACAATTTTATTGGAAAACTTACTTTGCTCCAGAGGCTTGCAAGACATCAGCCCAATGATCTGGATTATAAAATTCAGCATGGAATTCCGAAGCAAAATCAGGATAAGTGAAATCTGGTGGATAGTTATCCCTCATGAACTTGACCACATCAGCGTGTGGACTGTCTCCTTGCCAGTACCACCAGAACCACTCTGATACATAACTGGGTACTGCGAAGATGCCCCAGTGAATGAAAATGCCGAATTTTGCCTCGTCGTACCAAGGGGGCAAAGGTCGAGCGTCCAGAGATTCCCAGGTGGGCTCGTACTGGGCAGATACTGGAGAATTACATCTAGTTAATAGTAGCAAAACTGCTAATACAAATGACGGTTTGGACATGGTCATGCAAGATTGAAACTGACCATAATTTAACTTTTAACAGGCGCTATATATGTGCAAGATTGGCGATAATGCTACCCTCTCCACAAATAATATTTGCACTAGAGCCCTCAAAATGAAGGACTTTGGTCCCTTTGTATGATACTGTTTTTTCTAAGTGATAACAGAAGTTGTCCTATTTAACTTTCACAGGTTACTGTCACGTGGTTTTACAATTTTGGGGCACTTGAGGATTTCGAGGATGTAAAATTGGACTTATAGTATACGAGAATTACATCTTATGATAATTCTTCAAGTTGATTTTAAAGTACAATTTTTATTTTGATATATGTAAAAGTTCCGTAAAAATTAATGTTCACGTTATAAACACTGAAATAAAGATTGCTACATTAAAGAAAAACGTTTAAAACTATGACAATTGTTTATTTGTATTATGTTTATTTACTTTATATTTATCTGTATTTACGTAGTGTTTTTTTTCTTGAAAAACTAAAAGATTACAAATTTGAAATACGATGAGTGCTGCAGTTGTGTTGTTTTTAAAGAATAAACTGAAAATTGAACGTTTGGTGGAGTTGTGTACACATTGCTTTATTTAAAAAGATAAAAATTATGTTATTTGTTGATATTTACAAATATAAAAAATCAATTTTTTTAAAGATAGAAGATTTTATTTGATTTTTGTAGGTGTGTATATTTGTTATTTGAAAAACTATTATTTGGAAACCAATATCACAGGCGTTTAATATCTGATTTTTAATCTGTGTACTCGTATTGTCAATATATAGTTTGTATTTGCAATATGAGACAAACGACTTGAAATAAAATAGGAAATGTTTAAGAAACTATTTTTAAAACAAAATTAAATGGATTTCTTGTTGGAATAAAAAGTGCATTTAAGCTTACATATAGTTACATATAGCAACGTTGCATATTCAATTTTGGCAATTTTGATATACGTATTTATGCTGGACTCAATTTTGAATGAGTTCATGCTGAATGTACAATGTACATATAGTATATTTGTTCTCCAGCCCAAATTTCCAAAAATAACAATGCTATAGCTACGTACAGTATAGTTTCAAGTAGTCAAATACCAAAAGTTCATCATTTGCAGTAAGATTAGATTATAAGTACAAAAGGTAATAAAAGATAATACGTAAATCGAGGTTAAAAATTGACTTTTATTTACTGTGTTTATCAGAATCTATACATAAAATTGAATACACATTGTTTAATTCTATTGCACTCCTTGGAGCTTTAATACCCAGGCCCATGGTAATTCCTCTGGCATAAGACTAGGAAATTCCACATAAAGGACATCGTCCACTGCTGTCCATTCCAAGGGTGATGGGTAGCCTAGCATGGTAACAATTGTAGTTCCGGTTGTTACAGGAGCTCCCAATTGCAGGATATTTCCACTTGGCCAATTCAACACAATGGCGTAAACAGTAGCAGTTTGGTCTTCGGCTACTTGGGATGTGTACCTGTGTTTAATTAAAAATATTTTAATTTTACTCATCATCCATAATCAAATCTGTACTTAGACCTTGAAACATCTTAATCTTACCAAATGTTTGGAGTTAAGGTATCATTCTGATGTGTCCATGCCTCACTGGCATAAATGGCCTCACCATTGATTCCTAGCCACAGTCCCATTTGTCGAAGGCGTTCTTCAAATATCGGTATTATTCGACCGTCTTTGGTAGGTCCAATGTTCATCAGCAAATTGCCCCCACAACTTTTAGACCAAATATAACATTTATTTACTCTTGGGTGCCTTTCATATATTCATAAGATGATGACTATAGTCTTTTACAGACCTGACAGTGGAAGCCAACATGGATATCAGTTCCTCAATGGTCATATAATCACTGAAGACAGCATTTCTTCTGTAGCCCCAGCTATATTTGTCGATGGTCATGCAATTTTCCCATTTGTGAGGTTGAAGGGTACCTGTTATTAATTTTAGATTAAAAAAAAATTACTAACTGTACGTTTTGCTACTAAAAATATTATTGGTTTCAATTATCTACCTGGACTGTATCTGTCAGAACATGTATAAAAATCACCATGATTACACATAACACCGTTAGAGCCCCAACGGTCATTAGTGACCACAGTATCTTTAACTGGACTGCAATATTACAAATATTTATAATGTATTCACATTTTAAACAATGTGCTAATTAAGTAAATTACATATTTTAGTTCACCTTTCATTGTAAAGCCATGCGATAAATTCTTGGCTGTTCCAGTAGCTATCTGGGGCCTCCCAATCGCCATCGGACCAAATGACTTCCGGTTTGTAAGTGTTCACGATTTCATGTAACTCAGGAAGAGTTTTGTACTTTTGAAAATTATAAAGACGATTGTTGTATAATGTGCTTTTTATCCATATTTGTTATCGGAATTCGTAATACTCACTGATGGAAAATTGCTCCCATTGGTAAAACCACTAGATTTATCACTTAGGTAAACTGGATTGAACCATTCGAATAAGGAATGGTATAGGCCAAAACGGATGTCTGTTTTATTTCTAATGGCATTTGCCAAATCCCCTAAATTTGCATAAAGTAGTACACATGGGAAAGTTCAGATTCTCAAAATGAGATGGATAAAAACCAATGTTAAAATGTTTGAACTCTGACCTACTAAATCTCTGTTGGGCCCTACATCTTTGGCATTCCAACTCCAAGAGACACTGGAGGGCCATAAAGTATACCCTTCATGGTGTTTGCTCGTTAATACCACATATCTGAATTTCAAATAAGAATTAGTGACAATCTCCAGAAATTATCATGAAAATTGAGAATGTGAACTCACTTTGCACCGGAAGCGGCAAAGATATCAGCCCATTCATTGGGATCAAAAAATTCGGTTTGAAATTCTGGGGCAAAATCTTGGTAGGTGAAATTGGGTGGGTAATTGGCCTTCATGAAGTCCACCACATTCTGCGCTGGAGAAGTTCCCTGCCAATCCCACCAAAACCATTCGGATTGATAACTGGGCACTGAAAAAACACCCCAGTGAATGAAAATGCCAAATTTGGCATCATCGTACCACTGAGGCAAAGGTCGAGTGTCCAATGATGACCAGCTGGGATCGTATTGGGCCATAGTGAATGAAGAGCACATGGCCACCGCCAAAAGAAATATTTGGGTTAAGGCATCCATCCTCACCTGTGTATTAACACTGAAATTAGCATAATTTTTTTTTTTGAAATTTGCTTCTTTATTCAATTAATGTTTATTGAAAGTTTGTAAAACGTGAGGTACATATTTTGCTCAAATCAGAAAAACCCATACTAGAATTTATAGATGTTGTCGTTATAGTAATAATCCTTATCTAAAATCCAAGTTTTAAACTGATTTTTGATATAAACAATATATAAATACATTGTACATGTGCTGTACGTAGTACAGAAAATGATAAACTGATATGAGTAACTACATGTACATGCTCATGTTATGCAAAATACACACATGTATATGTTTGTCACAAATCGTAAATTACCAAAAACATAAACAAGTAAAATATTATTATTTAAAATTGCATTCAAATTTATATGAATATCGAATAAATACATCGATTAAATCTATCCTTATTTAGTTGTCGAATTTTTATAAATTTGAACAGAAAACCAGAAGAAAGTCACCAGAAGAGTTGGTTTACATTTTTCAGTAGCAATAACTAGATTCATTAAATACATGTACATGTATATTGTATCATCTGTACAGTATATATTTACCTTCAGTGTCAAGTCCAAGCAAAATTAATTTAAACTGCACTTGATGAAACTATATTAGATGAATTCGTCCGCTTTCTACTATGCACTCCTTGTGAATGTCAAACAATATGGTATCATTGTAAGAGATTGGACTGTGAGCCAAGTGATAGCTCGAAGATCTTAGTGCTTCTCTCTGATTGGGTGCAAGAGCTAGGTACACTACCCCATATCTAACACTGGGAATCTATCCCAAAATATCCCCAAAATTCAAAAATTAAAGTGTCATAGTCCACAACAATGGGGGCTATTACAAAAGCGACATTTGTTCTATTTATTGGTATTACTAAAGTGTATTAGCATCCACTGATCCACTCACCTGTAGAGCCAGAGTCTCCAGAGATGTAGTATAAAAAATTGTTACAAGAGCATTAAGAGCATAAAACGTGTTTATTAAATTTACACATTATTTTAAACACTTTTCTTGAATTGGATTCTTATTGCACACCATCCAGTTTCAACACCCAAGCCCATGGCAATTGCCCTGGACTAAGGTTCGGTAATTGGACATTGAGCACATCGTCCACTGCAGTCCATTCTAGAGGATCAGGGTAGCCCAACATGGAAACAACTGTGCTTCCGGTAGTTTTAGGGGCTCCCAATTGCAAAATATTCCCGTTTGGCCAGGTTAATACAGTAGCATAAATGGTAACTGTTTCGTCTTCGGATACTTGGGATGTGTACCTTAGAGATTGTTTTGAAAAAACAGAAGAAAAATAGAAGGGTTATATTGTTTGTTAATGATATGATTTGGCTAAAACCAATTCTTACCAAACATTAGGAGTCAAAGTGTCATTCTGGTGTGTCCATGCCTTGCTTCCATAGATGGCCTCACCATTGATAGCTAGCCAATCGCCCATTTGTCGAAGGCGTTCCTCAAATATGGGCATAATAATACCGTCTTCAGTTGGTCCAACATTCATCAACAAATTGCCACCACAACTTTTAAAACAGAAATTTGTAGTGTTTATAAGAAACTCATAACCATGTTCAATTTTTATCCCTTCAACCCCATATACTGACCTAACAGTAGATGCCAATGTGGATATTAATTCCTCAATGGTCATGTATTCACTCAACACTGCATTTCTTCTGTAACCCCAACTGTATTTATCGATGGTCATGCAGTTTTCCCATTTGTGAGGTTGAAGAGTTCCTTAATTAATTAAATCAAGATTATATTTTTTTAAACTGATTTAAACTCCTTAAATTTGGATATTTACCTGGATTGTATCTGTCAGCACAAGTGTAAAAATCACCGTGGTTGCACATCACACCAGAGCCCCATCGGTCATTGGTGACCACTGTGTCCTTTACAGGACTATAGTGTTTTTTCATGTAATATAAATTAAATATTTATATTTTGTTAAAGAAATGTTGCATTTTAATACCTTTCGTTATAGAGCCATGCTATGAAATCTTGGCTTGTCCAGTAGCTGTCTGGGGCATCCCAATCCCCATCAGACCAAATAACCTCTGGTAGGTATGTATTCACAATTTCATACAATTCAGGAATTGTTTTGTGCTTTCAAAAAAATGTAATTTATTACATTTTAACTAGTAATTACGACTGCAAAGCCTGAACTTTGTGATAAACTTACTTCGGGAAAATTGCTACCATTGGTAAAACCGCTGGATGAGTCGCTTATGTAAAGTGGATTAAACCATTCATACAGAGAATGATACAGTCCGAAATGAAGATCAGTTTTATTTCTAATTGCATTTGCCAGATCCCCTATATAAAATTAATAAAATAAATTATACTGAGAATATTTACTTAATCTAGCCTCTGACACGAATTCCGTCATGTCTTGCACAAAATAAAAATATGCGAGATAATGTGCACATTTCGATAAGACCAAATGGATAAAATCCGTGACCACGCCAAATTTAAAGATACAAATGCAGATTTAAAAAAAAGAAATAAGGTGAAGGTAATGCAACCGACTGAATGGCATTTAAAAGAAGCGCCGTTACGATTTAGCCACTGAACACGTGATGTACATGTAAATGAAGCACCGTTCAATAGGAATTGGGGCATTCAGCTTCTAAATTTCAGCCCCCTTGAGGAAATATATTAATCCGTTGATGTGACGTCACATATTTGCATATTTAATATTTGCCAGATTTTTATTTTGTCTAAATATAACTCGTGACAGAGCTATTATTTTATTAAATATAATCCTTGAATTTTTCAAGCTTTTTTCAAGGGCTTTACTTATCTTCTTTTGGCAGTTTTTGTTTAATTTATGGACAATAGTAATCAATATTAATATTTTCAATGAAATTCGCATGATTTTTTTAATTCTGACCTAACAAATCTCGTTTTGGTCCCACATCTTTTGCATTCCAGCTCCAAGAGACACTTGAAGGCCATAACGTGTAACCTTCATGGTGTTTGCTCGTTAGCACCACGTATCTAAATCATTATAACATTGCCAAAAAATATAAAATTTCATAGTAAAGAATGGATTCAATATTATAGAACGATGCTTACTTTGCGCCGGAAGCGGCGAAAATGTCGGCCCATTGATTGGGGTCGTAAAATTCTGCTTGAAATTCAGGGGCAAAATCTTGATAGGTGAAATTTGGTGGGTAATTGGTCTTCATAAAATCCACGACGTCCTGTTTGGGACTTGGTCCTTGCCAGTCGTACCACATCCAAGCATCATCGTAACTGGGTACCGAAAAAACTCCCCAGTGAATAAAAATGCCAAATTTGGCATCATCGTACCACTGGGGCAAAGGTCGAGTATCCAGTGAATCCCAACTGGGGTCGTATTGGGCCAAAGTAACCACAGATGACATGGTTATTGCCAATAAAAATTTCAATCCTATGAAAGTCATTTTTTCCTGCAATTGTATGCATTGCATTTCGTAAAATTTACAATATTCTATTGCATGAATTCTCATAGGTAAACCTGGAAACATCCCATTAATTCCTAATTTTAAAAAGTCAGTAATGCATTACTTTACCTTATTGATGTTTTCTGGACTTTGTCAATTCTTTCGTTAAATTTAGTTAAGTCAATTTATCTGTTCTATCATTTTATCTACGCCCTCAACGGATTCGTGTTTTTTGCTGATTAAGACAAACATAATCTAACAGATAGAAGCACTAATAAATTTCTCATAAAATAAAACCCTGAGCAAATCAATATTAATGCTGTAACTATTTTATAAGAATTGTTTAAACTTTACAAACAATAAAAATGTAACTTATAAAATTGAATACTTCAATAACCAACAAAAATTTTTTTCCAGTTATACAAATATAGAAAAAAATCGGAAAGATTGAAATATTTTTTAATATTTCACATTGTTCCTGAAATATCGTTTAATGTAGATATTTGTTTAAACGATCCTAATATGATGATGCTAACAATGCGTACAAATATATCTGTATATTTAATTCCCCGTGTTTATTTGAGCTCATTTTTTAAATGTTGCACTTTAAAAAAACATAAACAAACACATAAAGCAAACAAAGTCCGTGTTGTGTCAAAATTGTCGTTCACATATGACGTAATACATGTTCATTTTATAAGTAAATTAGGACGTTATTTTTATTGCAATTCATCATGACGTTAAGTTTCGGTGATTATTTTCTAGATACATGTAATTATGTTTTTTTCAAACATTTTTTGTTATCCAGTAGTTATAATAAAAGAATAAATCCCCTAAAAATCAGGTCCATCTCATCGAAAAATAAAGCATTGATATTTTGTTATGTAAATCATTTATTTAATGGAAATTAAAAACGAAATTACACAATAGATAACACAGACATTGATAGATTGGACCAACAATAACACGTTTAAAAAGACAGATTAGTTGATTTCATTTAATTCATAGTTCAAAAATGGTTGACGTTGCAGTCATGGCATTATAAATAAAAGTGTTGTTTATAGGAACATATTGCCCAGTAATTAACTTAATAGCTTCGTGAGCAGCGCAACCTCCTACGAATGCAGCCACCGAATGCAGTTCGGCTGCTCCGTAACGACATCTGCAATTTAGAAACCGTGACTCACGGAACTGTAAACAAATCTCCAATTTCCCAAAAACAGTTTTGATTGCTTAAGAAAAACTTACATTTCGTGAATGTAGTCATCTTTTGACAATGGTGGGCAACGCCATTCCTGTAGAACTTTGCACAAGCAGGACTGACAAAAACACGAGAATTTTTTTTTTGCATGTTAGGTATCCTAATCGCAAATTACCCGAATATATTGGCCGATAATTCGAAAGTACATTAGTGAAAATGGCCACTATTACAAAAATATAAACCAAACAAACCTTTAACTTGACGATGTCGGGCTCGACCTCGTCGTTGTAATGACCAGGATAACGTCCGTACTGCACATGAAATTTTTCCACGGCCCTCAGCATCACGTAAAAAACCATTTCACTGTCTGGATTATCAAGGTGCGTCACTGTCAGAAGTCGAATCGTTTTATGTAGCATTGGAATCGATAACGGAGCATTATCCGAAATTTTCCGTAAATATACTATTATGCATACTGATTTCTTGAATCCTAGCCTTTCCTGGATCGTACTCGTCCGCTAGCGACCGTCCTTCGATGACTCGCAGAAAATAAGCGTTTTTACCTTTGAACGTAATTAAGAAAAATTTTGTCAAAAGCTGCTCGTGACCGAGTAGAGAACTGCCACGCACTTACAAAATAATCTGATTTCTTGTTCGGACACATAATCCTGAGGCTGAAATCAAGGCGAAAGATTTTTAGATAAATTCATAGAAAGTAAACACGTCAAATCGCTTGTCGTGTGCCAAAAAATTATTACGAAATACCTTTCCTAACTGAGACAGGAGTTGCTGGACCCATTTGCAGACTACTTCAAAATCTTTGTTAGCTTGGTTATGATAACTGAAAAAGGAAATTATAAAATCCTACACTTACACGGATCACTTTCGTTCTACGATTCACGATGCAATGGTATGCGAAAACTTACACGTCCTGCAAAGAAACGAATTTTCCGGAATCTGCGGTCATATCCGGTATTGTTCCACGTACCGGAAGAAACCCATCCCCTTCGTGGTTCACAAATTCTTTCAGCGCTCTTGCCAAAATCCAAAACGATTTGCTCTAAAAATAATCATTTATTTTTAATTTATGTTAACGGTAATTTTTCGTTAATATCGTCCATTGCTTTTTTTACCTCCAAACTGAGATTACAGCAGGAATCGTGATTAAATATGTCCTGCACCGCTTTCGGTATTGTGGTTGGAACAAAAGCCGTGTTGACTGCTTTAATGGCTTCCTCGAAATTCTCCTCTTCGAGCTGCGGCTCGTTGTGATCAATCCTAATACCTGAAAGGTTTTTTTTACAATTGCTAAAACGCCAAATCTCCTATATGAATTAACGATCAAAGCCCGTGAGATCAAATAAGTTTTGTATTACCACTTCTTATTAATTCTTTGAATTCCTGTCGTTCCTTGTAGGTAGGTGCTGAATTTCCATGCTATCAGAAAATACAATTTGCTATATAGTGATCAAATTTCAAAATTCGATAAAAACAGCAGGAAACATGTCAACCTACGATTTTTTTCCATTCCTCTAAATATTTCATTAATATAATTAAGAAGGGTGTATGGCTGTGATCCTGAAAACATGAAACGGATTTATGTAAATTTTTTACAAAATCTCCTTAGTGTGAAACATCGAGCTGTTAATTCCTTACTTTTTTGTCTAAAGCGTTGAGATCTATCGCTTCCACGTGTTTAATTAGGCCTGGGAACGGTCTGTCAAGACGAAGGTCGTCGTGTGTATTATCCGGATGTGATTCGATCACTGTAAAAGTAAATTTAAACACACAAATAGCCTTGAAATTCACACCACTAGAGTACTAACGCGAACAGGAGTGCATACCAGTGTGCTCCTTGCATTGTAACCTAACGTAGCCTATAAATCCATACGTCCTGCATATTATAAGCGGTATATTTGAGGACCAAAGCTTTGCAGCTAGTTCTAACAAAGTCCTATAATTAAAAAGAAAATCCGAATCGTTCAATTTGTAAATAGGTGAGATAATTAAGATTTGATTTCCACAAAAGTTGGGACGCACTTTTCACAAACGCTGCTTGCAATAATTACTGTAAAGTTGTTGAAAAATGACGGGTTATTTTCCAACAGTTGTTCTGGAAACTAAGAGAGCAAAACCATTTTAAATGTGAGAAATTATTAAGCTATAAATCCTAGAGTCAAATTTCTAAAGTCTCGAAAAATAAAATTTATGTTTTGTCATACCTCGTCCACCGAATCGCCACGCACATCTGAATTTAATTCCAGTAAAAAGCGTGTTACAGCTTGAGCTCGTGGCTAATAAAATAAGTAGAACTATTTCAACAAATTGTGCTTACGAATTGTTTATTTGGTATAGCCAATGAAAGCGGTTTTAGCGAACGATTTATAAGAAATAGCATATTAATTAGAATAGTTTACTATAACCAGTTTCAAGAAAATACAACGTAAATGTTACCTTTCCAATGCTTTTCTTATCCAGAAAAAAGCTAAAAATAAAAGTATTTTTAGTTTGAATTATAAAAGCATGTGTAAACATTTGATTAACCCCTGTTTAGAAGCCAAAGTAGATATAGCATTGCTTTTTATAAATGTTATTGATATACATAAAAATTCCTTTTAAAACTTAATTAAAGCTTGTGTTCAAACCGTAATTTTAATATCATTTCGATTTTATATTGGCCTACTAAAAGTCAACCAGCCCAATTTAAAACTATAATTTTATAAGGTTTTCTCGATGAAGTAATACTTGTCAAGTAAGATAATTGACGTACTTGTTTCCCACATCTTCACCCGAAACCTTGTTACCATCTACTATTGTAAACGATGCAATTCCTGAAAATGACATTTTGTTATAAAACAAGGAACTAATATATATAGATGAGTGTTCTTCAACTAAAATGTAATCTACCTGATAATATTAAGCTTTTTAAGACTTCTGTCCCAGTTGCTGTAACATTGATCAAACATACTTGAGCTGATTCTAACAAGGCCTGTCCATGATCACCCCAGAGCCTAAAAAAACGATGGAATGAAAAGAAAGCAGATGTTTCCCTATGCACAGCCCATACAGGTAATCAAAGGACATAATGAACAGCGCTTAAATATGGGATTGCGACGATCGTTTAAAATGAAAATCACTAAAATTATGAATCAGTACATAAAGAGTATTTTCAGGTTGGTAAAATATGAGAGAATTGTTATTACCTTAGTTGTCTATCGTATTTTTTACTCTTATCGGTTTGCGGCTCCTTCGAATTCGCCATTTTTTTTCAATCGGCAAAATGATTCAAAAATATGCCCATAGATGGCATTGCATGTCTGCATGCTATCCTTTGTGGCCAACGCCGACTTATTGTAAGCTGATAGCCGACTGGAAAAAATAGTATGAATTAAAAACATTAATTGAATTAAAATGTAAAAAATTAGTAGTTTAATAAATATAGCATATAAAAGATCGAAATGTTATTACTTTAAGACTAAAGTTATTTGGCGGCTTAAGTTATGTTGCAATATCGGCTTACATTATGTCGGCTTTCTAACCAAGCCATGACTCTAACGCCATCTAGTGTTAAATTTTCGAAACTTGACAATTTCAATAAACAGAAATTTCGTAACGTCTCTAAATTTTCATTAATTTCGATATAAAATGGATAATTATATTAAAAGTGGACAGCATATTATCCTTACGTGGGGTGCAGCCGTTAATCCCGAAGAATTAAAGGATAAGGTTAATGATTTGAGAACAAAATTAGGCGATGGAAATGTGGCAGTGGAAAACTTGTCCATGTTATTACAATGTGAGTAGGCCTACTACGACCCAATAATAATTATATTTATTTAATTAACTTATCACTTTTTTATAATTGATCTTTAGCTTCTTATCAAGCAAGTAAATTCGACGCCGCGTTTTTAGGATTCTTTAACTTTGAAAACCATAAGGCTGAAACCTTGGGCGAAATAGCTCGAATTTTGAAACCATCTGGAAAATTATACATTAGGGAACCAGTCATTAAAACAGGTTTGCAATTATATACGATGTAGTTATTAGATCTTTCGTAACTTTCTAATAAATTATAATCACTAATTACAGAAAACCAGCCGTCCAACTATAAAACAGCAGAGAAGCTGAAATCTAGTCTGGTTCTTGCTGGCTTCATTGGTCTTTCAGAAGTAAGTGAAATTTAGACTAATGATGTTAGTTTGGATTCAAAGCTAATATATTTTGAAATAGGCTAAGGAATGTGAAGCCGAAGGACTGGATGAAACCTTGAAATTAAATGAATTTGAATGCTCGACTCCAGGATTTGATTTCGGTTCCTCGTCTTCTCTAAAATTGGCTGGTAATGCATCTCGAAAAATGTGACTCAGTGGTATAGATGGGAGTTTGACAGAAATAATTTTTGCAGGCTTAGCAAAACCAAATTCGAAATCTGCCAATGTGTGGGCATTATCGGCAATGGATGCTCTTGATGACGACGTTGAACTGATTGACTCTGATGAACTTCTGGACGAGGAAGACTTGAAAGTTCCTGATCCCTCTTCGCTCAAAGGTACAAAAATCGTCAAGCAAAGATGGCTGGGAAATTAATGTCTAATAACATGATTCGTTTGTCTAGTGTGCGGTACTACTGGTAAACGAAAGGCTTGCAAGAATTGTTCTTGCGGTTTGGCTGAGGAATTAAATGCTGAGAACCCAAAACCTACTCAAGCAAAGTCATCTTGCGGAAGCGTAAGTGCATAATTTTTTTAATAAGTTGCCAAATGTTTTCAGAATAAAACACCTTGATTTGCTGTTTTCTAATTTTAGTGTTATTTGGGAGATGCGTTTCGGTGTGCGAGCTGTCCATACTTGGGAATGCCAGCTTTTAAACCAGGCGAAAAAGTCGTACTAAGCCAGCGACAACTAAACCCTGATGTTTAAAAATTATTTGTATTAAGTTGTAGATCATTTGGTAACATTAAAAAACATGATACGTTAAAAAGGTGTCGATGCAATCTTTTCTATAATGTGCTCGTTAGTTTTCTTGAGAATGCCGTAACCCGCACGAATTCGCTCTAGAAAATAACGATTTGAAATAAATCGAAGTCTCACTGTGGATTTTATAAACAGTTTAAATTGTGTTGTCAAATCACGTCATAAAAATTTGTTATATTTTAAAAATTTAAACAATTTACAATTTATAAATTTCTTCCAAAAGTAGCATTATTATTTTTACAAATTTACACAATTTATAAACTAAAATTATTATCTAGGAATGTTCTTTTGGACCACTTGTAGCATTTTTTAAGTCTATACATTCTTTAGACTTATCCGCCTCACCGCTACATGTAGTTTTCGGTGCTTCTTTAGCGTGTTTTACGTGAGATGTATACACGTCAAAGCCCAAGGATATGGTATTGTCGTATAAAACCCGAAAACGGGTCGGTAAAATTGAAAAATTAATATACTGGGCTACTGGCCATATGAACCATTCAGCCAAATATAGCTGTTTGCCCTTCTCGATTATATCCTTCCCGATATCCTTCGGCTTGGCCTTCTCCAGCATTCCGACGGTCACGAAAAACAACGATATCGCCACGGGTGATAAGACGATTTGATCGATGATGAGCTTTTTCATGACAATCCTTAAAGTTCGTCCTGGAAAACGCCTGTCCAGAAAGATGTACCAATAGTGACACAGTATCCCGACGGTAACACCGGATGCAGACATGTGTGTCGTTCTAAGGGAGTCGAAACATTTCTGTTGCTTTGTAAGGATTTCGTAATTTTGTTCGAGAATGTCACCGGTTGCTGACAGCGATGCTGATATTAAAACATTTGTAGCTAATAAATATTTCCTACTAAATAATGTTCTCGTTACATGTCTTACTTCTGAAAATATTCGTGATGCTAGCTGAAAAGTTGCCATGGTCGTCTAATTTATATTTTTGCTAGTAGTAACGTCTCACGAGTGATATTTTAAATGGCACCTGAAATGTAAAATATTAAAAAAAATTTTCAGTAATTTACGAATGACCCCTAAAAGTTCCTTTCGGTTCCCATGGGCTATAGCTTACTATAGCCCATGTGGTAGGGTTACACATCACCATTCATTTTTTTAAATTTCCAAACCTTAACTACATATATTTCATGATCAACGATTAAGCTATGACATAATTTATATTATTGAAATAAATAAATAAATAATAGTTACCTCCATCATTGCATAATATTTAAAAATCTTTTGAGCGACTCCCGCAAACCGCTTTTTTCCATGACCTCGATCTCGAACCCGGTATTATGTAGTAATATGTAATGTATGGTTAGGGTTTGGACTTACGGAATCCTGTATGTGAAGTTCGTGAATTTACGGAGTCCTGTAAGTGGAGTTAATAAATTTACGGAGACCCCTAGGAATCGCTTGCCATTTTCAGGCGGGAAAAATGAAAACACTGATTGTAAATATTGGAATTGTTTTCATAAATTACTCATGGCTATTATCAAATATCCTATACATGCACTAATAAAATTGCAATACTCAATCGGGGAAAAAGGAGTACAAATTATATTTTTTACGTGGATTTGTTGGAATATTCATAAGTGGAATGAACTGAAAGTCAAAAAGTCATAAAATAAATTCAAAATGTAATTCCCCCGTTAAAATTTACTGTTAAATAATGGTAAAGATAATTTCTGACAACAGATGGCATCGCAAGTAACAAAAACTCAAAAAATATAACTAGGTTACCGATTGTTTATACAGTGTACATTGTACTGTACAGCATGTTGAATAATGATACCAATTTTGATATACAAAAACAAGTTTGATTAAGTACTCTCGTGATTGTGAAATATTTCGCAGTTTTTAAAGAAAGCTGTTTTTGCAATCTTATTTGCCGAGTTCAGATAAAACTGATATATTATTCGAGAGTTTTGTTTTGTATAATCAGTGGTTTGGATAGATAATGCTCTTTATTAGTACAAACATGATGAGATAAAAAGGAAGTTCCACTCCCAATATGTTAAAACCCAACAGTAGGCTGATAAAACATTTTTAAACATTTTATTATTTTTAAAAACATACTATAAAACAAAGAATAGATGAGTGTTTTATTAGAGGGTGTAGTTAGCTATGACCTATTTAATTAACTTTTAATTTATGAATCGCTTCATGAGGCAAGGGTAAACGTGTTTAGATTATATATACACAATGTATTAAAAAAGTGTTTTTATCATCATGGAAGGTAGGGGTAAAATTGCGGTATAAAAGCTATATCAATAGAGCTCTTTTCCCACTCCATACAATATAGGTTGGGAGTAAAAGTGAATAATGGTCAGGGTTGTCTATTCGACGAATAATAGGCAAGACAGGTAGGCTGATAGGTAAATTTGAATTTGAAAGGTTTGTTGAATGAGGGGTTCAGAGAGGATGTAGAGGGAGCAGGGAAAAAGGGAAAGGTAGAGGGTGAAACAAAGCACCTCCAACATATGCATACCCTAAGTGGGGTGTGCATGGTGTGGGCTAAAACTAGCGTGGACAAGAGGTAAATGAGAGTGAGAGAGGAAACCAGGTGAGTGTACATCTACCTTGATATGCTTTGTGATTCCTGTAATTATCCTGCTATAGGCTGGCAGGGTGAAAGGAAACAAGGCGTGACGTCAGAGAGGAGCTTATCGGACCAAAATGTTTGCCTTATCGCAATAATTTTTAATCTGAGTGAGGGATTTAAATCGAGCATTTCGGGTTCCCATTTCGCCAGGAATATCTGTGTCGTTGTTGGACTGAGAAACAGATACCAGAGGTTGTCCACGAAACCAGAATTGGATTTTGCAAAAAAGGAGCTTATAAGGATAAAGTTGAGAGACTGATGGTTCGGGCACGAAGCCCCAATATCGAATAGATATAAAAAACACTCGGTTTTTAAAAAGTGAAGATAAAATACCTATTATGACACGTTTTCATAAAGCAGCCAGAGATGGATATTTGGATTTGTTGAAGGAGGCCAACCGTAAAGAATGCAACTTACAGGACGAAGATGGGGTGACGCCCACTCTTCTGGCTGCAGCCTGCGGTAACCTGGACGTACTCCGGTTACTGGTGGGCAGAGGGTAAGAATCATACATAATTATTTCACTATTAGGAAATACCTGTAATGAGAACCCCTTCATTGCACCTTTCTCGGGAGACATGCACAATAAAATTAGAAAGTTTCAGAGAAAAAGTCAAAAATCTCAACTAAAATGAGAAAAATTGAAATCCATATTGAGGGGAATGTTTTTATGTATAACAGGGTAATTTATCGAAATGGTATAATTGCAGGTATAGTGTACATATTTTCATCAAAATTAGATAAAACCAAGGACCACTACATTTACATACGTCGCTGTAAATTATGCCCGTTGCCTTGTTGGATTTGCAACACATAGATCTATAGCATGTTAAAAACTTAAATTTAAAACAGCCTTCAACATTTAGATTTAAGGTAAATTAAATGAAACTTAAGGGTGAAGAAGATTGGAATTAAAAGCCAGCTAACTGCTGATAAGTCACTGCATTTATGTTGCAAAGTACGCGTTGGATTTGTAGTATATGTAGATAAATACATGTACATGTACATTGTGTTAAAAAAATTCCTTTAGCATTGGTTTAACATTTATTTCTGAGGTAAAATTCAAACATATTTGTAGGAAAAATCAGATACCATGACTAGCCTGCATTACATAAAATACAATGTATATGTATATCCATAGGACAAAAGTTCAGTGCTACAGCTTTCCCAAACCCTCCGGAATTTTAATAGTTAAAATGTGTATTTTTAGAAGAAAAAAATGTATTCAAATTCTACAAATGTGACACGAAAAAGATAAAATTCTTAGCACGCATTGTACTGATTGATAAGCCGTCATATCTACACCGCAACTACAAGGTAGTTCATTAAATAGATAGTGTTCCCAGGTATAAGTGAAAAAAATGAAATTCTACTCAAATGTTACCCTAATGTATATGTCAGTCCATTTACACATTTTCATTGACTACATGTATATCCAGAAATTAAATTCGTATATTAAAATCAGTTTTAATCTTACAAAAATGTTAACCAAGGCTTACGAAACCAACCTAATTTTTGCAAAGCCAAACTCGTATCTATGATAATAAGCAACCTCGATGTCGCCAGAATGTTTACGAATTAAATAGATAAGCTTATGAGATTTTGTGATGCAAAATCACGTTTGAGTTTCTAGATATTCATGAACAATAGTGTATAGTGACAAGACCTAATTCTGTAAAAAGCCGTTTCAAGTCTATGAAATATCAGGGCTATAAAAGATTAGATTTGAACAAACCGATATATGTGCAAACTTCACAGATTGCGTATACTTTTCAAAGAAACTGATTTTTAATCGGTACCAAATCTTTTGCATTGACATATTATCATCACCCCTAAGCAATGACAATAGCAAGGTTAATGGTTAAATAACATTGTACATGTAATGATTTTTGAAAAACAAATATGTCATATTAGGAAAAAAAATTAGTAAACAACATATGAAGACATAGATTCAAATGTATAGGCCCTAATCATTAAACTTATCAGTTCTAAGGTTTGAATTGACGAATATTTTTTTTTCAAAATTAACTCGAAAATGTTTACACATGTTTGCAACATGTAATTTCTATGCACTACACCTTTGTCATAAGAAATCGTCACATCTTAAGGTAGGATTAAGGAACTTATTCAATGGTTACCGAACAGGAATTAATTCCTAGTAGCAACGTTGTCATGCAGTGAGTGGGATTAGGTTATGTTTTCCTTATAGATTAAAGCTTTGCCTGAATTTGTTCGGTACATGTACTTATTTGCGTTGCCTGTTTGAAAATAAATTAAGGGGGAAATGACGATAATGCTGGAATTTAATAGTTATTTTTTTTCTAAATTCCTAAAAGCTATCTTCCCCCAATAGTAAAATTAAGACTTTAGTATCACTCAACTGAGATCTAAATCCAACAGGATCTAAGTTTCTATTAATAATATAAAATATAAATCATAATATATTTATTATTTAAAGTTGATTTTGTCGGGTTTGCTATACAATCTACCAGAAATTGATATTTGATATATGGCATCGTCAATTAACTTTTAAAGCATCTGCTCTTCAAAAAATATTAGCGTAGCACCCACTTTAATAATACTTAAAAGTTATTGTATGTACATTATCAATCTCCGAGATAAATGCAAGAGTATTAAGTAATAAATTCGCCGAATCGTGTTGATAACATACGAGGTTTTTAGATAAAGTAAACGACTACAAAAAAAACGAGATGATAAATACGCGGAATCATTTATACAGAGTGGCAGAAATTTTATCTAGCATTGTTTTTATTAACTTTCATGGTAAATTCTCTATTCGTGTTCCATTATTAAAACCTTTTATTTTTTAAACTTAAGTTTTGTAATATGGGACAAATCATTGTTTCAAAATTTGCAAGACTTTATCTGTTTATCAAGTTTTATCAGAAATATTATTTGATTTAGCAGATCTTATCCAAGGTTTATCCCTTGCCATTGATTAATGATCTGTCGATTTGCTAAACTCTATTAAGACTATCTTTCCTGTTTGGGCAATCAAAGTTTATCTCGAGTTTCGTCATGGACAACATCACGTGGCTTTAAAACACATTGTGATAGTGGAGTGAGCAGGATTTGCCCAAGGCAGAACGTTAATTATAAATAATAATAAACTATTAAAAGTCACTCGCATTTCTGCATATACATGACAAGGGAAATAAGGGAATTAATTAACTTCATTTTATAGTGATCATTAATCCTTAAAAAAGATTTGAATTACACTTTTTCATAAATTACAAATAAGGAAGCATGATCAACTGTTACCAATATATAACTTTCCAGGTATATATGGAATTATATCTTCACGGGTTATGTATGAAGATACATGTAACTTCAATTTTGTATAATAGATATCACCGCACCATATCAAGATTAAAACATGATAACGGATACAAGAACCTCACAAAAAGGCACCAAATGAAATAAAACATAGGAATCATGCTTATATGGACTTGATAAAAATTCGCCATAATGCACCTTCCCGCAGGAAACGCGCACTGATGATCAATTTAGACATTAAAATACAAATTTCGATTTTTACCTATTTGAAAATAGTACATTTTTTTCCAAAATGAGTGTTTGGGAGTTAATGACCGAACATCAGATATATTTAACCAAATTACAAGTCACAACTCGAATGCTCCACTTTCAATTGGATCATACTTTGGGAAAATCCAATTTCTAATAATTTTTTTATAATTTTATCACAATATAATAAGCAGCTCAAAATGCTGGCGATGGTTGTACAAATTTCAAAGCTGGTTAAAATCTTGTTGCAATTAACTTCACTGTGCATAGTTCAACTGGATTATAAACTGATTAATTCGGTTGAAAGATAGATTTGTCCACGTTATTTCCAATCACAAAAGCCAACCAAATAGTGATACACGAACAAATTTGGACTATGTTCGTATATCTTCAGGTGACACCTTTGGCCATCATCACAGTCATAGCTTAAAAAAGTGCAATTAAGGAATTAATTAAAAGCACTGCTGAGAGACGATGATAAGATAAATTACCAGATATAAATTAATAACGAAGCAGAAAACATCTATATACTCTGCCAACAATGAAGAAAACCTTGGTTTGCCCTTGGCAAAGTTTTACAGTATTTGTACTTGAAAAAAAGTTTTTAATAAATTTTGGTAAAAAAAATGAGTTCGTGTGGTTTTTTTGTTGTTTTCTTGGTGCGCTCGAATAATTTGCAGGTTGCATTTTCAACAACCAGCATTTTTTGGCCTTTTTAATTCCCATGCATTTTTAGCGAATGACGTTTTTGTAAAATGCATAACGTGGAAAAAAGGAATAACAATAAAGATAAATAGGATGGGGAGGGATAAAAAAAAGTTAAATTACAAGATGCTGAATCGGTTAGATTTACTTGACTTTAGTTTAACTTTTACTTTTGAAAATAATATGTACATTACAGAAGTTTAATATCGTAGAAGCTTGCATCATTCCTCGTTTAAACACAGGTTAGTAAGTTGTCGATTGTGGGTATTGACTTATAAATTTATAACGTGTTGCTACAGTAGAACCTGTCTAAAAGCATACTCTTGGAACCAATGAAAAATATGCTTTTAGACAGGAGATGCTTTCAGACATCTTCATCTTTAAACATTGGTCCCAAGTCGGGGCAAGCATATTTTATGCTTTTAGAGAGGATACTCTTTTACACAGGATGCTTTTAGACAGATCCGGAGCTTTGAAACAACTAATATTTTTTTGCGATTGCTCATCATTCTTCTTAGGTTAAATATGAGATAAATAAAGATGCCTAGCATTTCCCATATTCTGTAGTATTTCAAACTTTGATTTGATGTTTAAATCAACATTAAATAAACATTAAATAGCAATCAAATTCTTGTTGATTACCAGATCTTTAGATCGTATATAAAAATTACAAATAAAAACGAACAAATAATTAAAATGCACATATGCAATTGTAGTTGGTTCATATTAAACATACATGTAGTTTACTCAAAAGGTATGCACAAATCTGAGGGTTGCATACCAGAATAAGTTTTTTTTTTCTAAATTATTTTTAATTTAATTTTGGAAACTGTCAGGAGCAAATGGAATCTACAAGGACCTAGCATAAATATTCTATTATTTGTTTAACTTTTTTGTTTATGCATATGTATATTCCATTTCATGGAAATATGTCTGTTAAGTTTACTAGACTCTATACATTAATAAACTTTACAGACATATTTCCATGAAATGAAATATACATGTACATAAACAAAAAATGTATACAAATAATAGAATATTTATGCTAGGTCCTTGTACATTCCATTAATTTGTTCCTAGCAGGCTTATTCTGGTATGCAACCCTCTTAAAAAAATTTAAAATTTAATACCCAGATGAATTCACCGAATTATTATTTCCTTTGTATTTTTTAACATTTAAAAAAAAAATATTCTTATACGGTGGTCACTCTGAATTTTTGTAAAACATCAGAATCCTGTTGAGTTACCAAAAAACCATACTTCTAATAAAGTAAATAATATGACTTACCCTTAGCAATGACGTTTTCCTTCCTTTTCATTTATTTCAGAGGTGATCCAGACAAATGCGATTACTACGGCAATTCTGCTCTTCATTGGGCAGCAGGCAACGGTCACATCAACTGCGTCTCCTTCCTAGTCAATTTCGGGGTCAACCTCTGGACACTGGACAACACGCACCTGACAGCGAAAGACCTGGCAGGGATCAAGGGTCAGAAGGACATCCTGCGCTTCCTGGACATCGAGACAGCCAAACAGAGTACTTTGAACAAGAAAAACGTCCAGAATTTGAAAGACAAGGCGTTGAAGGAGGCAGACAAGCGCATCAAGGAATACGAACGAATGCAGGCAAAGGCTAACCGGAAGGCTGAAAAAGAGGACAAGAAATTCCAAAAGGAAACCGAACAACTTTACGACAACCCCGATGGTCAAGTACCTTTGGCGAGGCCCTCGATAAGCATCCCCAAGATTGGTCTTCACAGGGATTCCCAGTTGATTTACGACCAGCCCAAATTTTCCGATATCGTCAGCAGTGGATCCGGATCAGGCAAAAAGCCACCTAAGGGAGGAGTAGCCCAGAAAATCCAGAAGAAAAAGGAGGTGAATGGCAACAGCGGAGATTTCAAAATCCGGGAGACGGACAGTTCCGGCAACCGCTCGGTCCGTTCCATCAGCGGCCTTAGAAGAGGTTCGGAAGTCATGTACGTGCCCAAATACGATACCCAGAATGGAAGTCAGATTGCAGGAAGGCAAAGGGCAGATGCCATATTTGCTGGTGGAGAAAACGAGCCTTACCTAGATCAATCCTCCAGTCTTTTTGCAAGGCCCGGTGTGGGGAACCTTGCATTCCGACCATCCCTGACCGATACCTTGCTGTCCATTCCTCCAGAATTTTCGGATAACAACAGACACCGCAAAAATGGAGACGACTTCAGTGACCCAGGTTCTCCCGGCAGAATTAGCAGTGAAGCCGACAGTATTGGCAGTGCTGGAAGTCTGGCTAGAATGAACGGCAAAAGAAGTTCCTGGTACAACAGCAACAATGAAGATTCGGCTTTGGAAACATTCCTGGTGGCTCACGATTTGCTCAAATGCCTTCCATACTTACAGGACGAGAACATCGACTTGAAAGCCCTTCTTCTGCTCACTGAAAACGACCTCAGAGAGGTTCAGATGCCCATTGGATTGCGCAAGAAGATGATGGAGGCCATTGGGCGTCGAAAAGCAGCGCTCAATGATGCTGGAGATGTGTTCGACTCCAGGCTATAGAACTGATTAAATACAAAAAATTAGCAAGAAATCGACCGAGTTTGGGAAACTACAGACTGCACTTCTTTACCTGGAAGGTTTATTTCCTACTTGTAGACTTTCCAACATACAAACTCCATATGGGCACTCGATTAACTCATTCTGGTCTCGTTACAGATGTACATTGGACAAGGAAATATGTAAATTATTAAAGTTATAATAAATGTAATGGAAAGAACACTGCATGGGTATAACATTTTATTTGTTATGAAATCATTAGTTTTGATTTTGGAAACTACAGTAAATTGACCATTGACGTAATGGACAATTTGCTAAGTACAAATGAAATTTAATAATAAATAAAAATCCACGTATAATTTTACATATAATGTTGATAATGAATATTAGAAATTTGCCAAAATGATGTTAAAAAAGCGACTATGAAAAGCTTTTTATTCAATTGTGTAGTCTTATAGTGTAGCCGATAGTATTTGGAATATTGATTTGCAGGATATCACTTTGGGAATTTATGTATAGGCCTATACTAATAAAGTTGTGAATTGTATTTAATTCAATTGGCAGTAGGCATCATCGTTTCTAAAACATTGACGGGTTTTTAGAACTTATATGTATACGCGAGCTTAATGGCCGTAATAAGAGCAGACGCCTGCAAAGCTTAAATTAATCATAATAGTTTTCATTCATTATAGTTTTCATCTCATTAACATGTCTGTATAATTTTGTTACAAATAAGAGTGAAAAAAATCAAATGCAATAACTAAAATAGTCCAGCAATGGGCTTTCAGGCCTATATTGCGAGGAATTGGTACGGTCAATAAAAGCTAGGATGGATTCTGTATCATAAGTATTAAAAATTGTAAACGTGTATATTTCAACCACAATAATAATATCTCTTTAGTGGTTCCTGTTAATAAACTGTTCTTAATTTTAAAGAAAATTTTACATCGCTCTTTGAATTTCTTTTTATTTGTCATATCAACACAGTGAGCGCGTGTTTGTTACAAAATACATAGTTTTAAGGGGGAACTGAACTGCATGTTTTGCTATGGGGAAATTTTAAAACATACTTTTAAAAAAACTACTTGTTATA
>JAQGCC010000950.1:0-28270 GCA_034698905.1 Xestoiulus laeticollis
AATATCGAACTGTTCGTTATACAGAGAGGCTAATACATGTACATGAGAGGTATACAGAGTGCATTATATGGATTTTGATCTAGACCACCCACTGTTCGTTATATAGAGGTGTTTGCAATACAGAGAGGCCAATACATGAGTGGTACAGAGTGCATTATATGGATTTTGGTCGTGACCAGCCACTGTTCGTTATATCGAGAGCCGACTGCAATAAACCCACTTTTTCCATAATGTTCAACCCACTTTTATGTAATAATGTGTGTTGAACCATAAAATAAAACCTCATTTTTTTTTTTCCACCCACGTTTTTCACAATTTTTTTCATTTAAAATTTGGCACGAAAATGATAATCGAAAATTTCGTAATGCTCGAAAAGATTTTCATATTATCGACACCCATTGTTATATCATACCATGACAATGTGTTTTTTTTCTCCTCCCACTTGACACATTTGTCGCCAGAGGGCGCTACGTTTCATTTCACCTAATTTCATCACTTTCAACCACCCATTGTTAAAGGTGTTAAGCAATTCGGGGTCATTAAAGGTTAATTAATTTAGCTTTTAATAATATTTTTTTGTACATGTTGCAAGAAAGGTCCTCGTGACCTACCTACGCTAAAATGACCTTGAAAGAGCTTTTTTTTTTGTGGTTTCTTTGAATATGAAGGAGTGAAAGTTAATAAAAGGTTGCTAATTAAGCGGAAATTTGAGTTTCCGTTTAATTAAAAGCGATAACAGGATAAAAATAATGAAATCTAGACTGCTGATGAGGAACTTTTGTAAGCTCAAGACATAATTATGAAAATAGCATAAAAGACAACAGAAGACAATAAAACAATGTGAAAATTTTGCTAAATTTAGGCAAATTTGAGGTCAAGAAATGCAATGTCTTCAATGGCCAAGAAATGGACATTGAAGACATTGACCAAGAAATGGTCAATGTCTTCAATGGCTTAGAAATCTTTAATGTCTTCAGTGGTCAAGGCCAAGAACTGCCCAATGCCTCAATGACCATAAACTATCCAAGTTCTCAATGACTAAGAATGTCCAAGGATCCACTATCCAATGTTTACAATAAACAGAAACTGTTCAACAACTAACGTTCGTAATAACAAACCGCTCTATATAATGAACAGTGGCTTTTCCCTACCAAAAAGGCCTAATCCTCTCATGTATTAGCCTCTCCGTATAACGAACGCTCTGTATAACGAACCACTCGATTTTACGATCAGAGTAAAAAGTTTACATTACTTCGTTTTAAAATACTGTAGTTAAATTTTCGATTAAATAGAATATGGTCTCATTTCAAAATAATTAAATGTTATATTTAAAGTAAGAAGTTTATTGTATTTATTTTTTTGTTGTTTAAAGGGTAATATAAATTGTAAAATTAGGTCGAAATTTAAAATGTCTCTTCAAAATGCAATAAGAGAAATTCTCCAGACCATATAAAATAATATAGAATTAAATCCAGTTTTGAACGAGTTCATGTTATAAAATATAAAAATGAAATTATACCAATTTATTTTATAATTATTATAATTTCAAAATGAGATTTTAAATAAAAAAAATTATAATCTCACTTGGTGACAGCCTGTAAAAGGTATTTTTAGGCCATATCAACCCCTTTTTTTGTGGGGGGAGGGGGGTTTAAAATCCACAGGGGGATATAATTTGTGTTAATAATTGGTATAATTTGTATAAATCTGAGCCCAAGGGCGTGCATTTTATGCTTTTATATCGAGTTTGTGCAAACTTTTTAAGACCTACTTTCCAACTCATTGTTTGAATTTCAAGGGGTTTTGAGTTTAAGGGGGTCACAAGGAGGAATAGAAAGTGAAACTGTATTAAACACTGGCATTATACCAAAGTTGCTGCTTTTTTTTCAATAAAACCTTGAAGGGTGAAAATTCAAGGACTGGAATTGTGTTCGTGTTTTACCCTTTACGAATGTCCTTGAATTTTTGCCAGCTTTTTCAATTACCTTATTGAAATTGGGTTTGGAGCAATAGCAAGTAGTATAGTGTGTCCATATGACGCCAGGGGGCGTGGCCTCTACGATGACGTCACTTCCGGGCACGTGTTTCGAACGATTGCGCGTGACATGACGTAAATCGAATGTTTACAAATGGAAATGGAACTTATAGAATGGAACGAGAGCACGTGTTTTGGAATTCGGAACACCTCGAGCCACGTGACTGAATTGGAATGCTTGTTTTTTGTTGAATGACTGATAACCAATCAGAATGCTCCATTTGAAGAAATCATTCCCACGCTTGATGCTATGCTCTACTATGTGCGGACGCATAGAAAACAACGTGTTTGATTGTAAGAATTCATTTTAGAATCAGAAATACTAGTATATGTCAGAAAAGAATAATTTCAAACGAGATAATTTTCAATAAATGTACTATTTAGGAAAAATGAATGCAGTTTTTACGAAAACCATTCATTTTTAATTAAATTTACACGTGCAAAATTTCCAAAATTTGCCATACAGGGGTGTCACAAAATACGAAAAACTGCCTTTTTCGTCCCAATTCCTGCCATTTTGAGTTTATCAGTCTCCCAAAAGCTGAAAAAGCACAAAAGGAGCGTAACAAAAGCTTAATTATCACATTGTTATCGTTCCAGTCCACATTTCTACTCCTAGATATAAATTTTGTTACAGTCACGTGACCGATTCCATATCATTACAGTAGTCATCGAGACATGCAAAATTCAAAAATCCCTAGCGTAATTCCGGTCACCCCAAATTCTGTAATTATTGTAGTGATAAAAGGAGGTGGGGGTGGGGAGGGGAAAAGAGGGTGGTATTTTTTTTAACCCATTTCTTGTAGTAATAAAATGGGGGTTTGGAGAATACAGAAAACCCCACCCCCACATCTGGCACGAATTAATGCACTTTTTATTGTCCTGTTTATACGGGTCATCCATTTTGTTTTGACCAGACGAACAAAAGGACAATTTAATGTGACCGAAAAAAGTCATTTCGTCTACCCCCAATTCTTATTTCTAAGATTTATTGCCTTTTAATACCGTTTTATTACATTTGTTTTTATTTATTCAAATTTTTAATTACATTTTTTTTTGTATTTGAATTTAAACTATAGTTGTCCTAATGTCCTAAAATGTATGTCGTTAAAAAAGGCTGACTAATTAGCACCTTGAATCACTTTGTGAATCAAAGGGGTGGGGGGGGAGGGAGGGGGTGTCATTGTATTCCAAAGAATAAAAGGGGGTAAATGTCACCCTTTGAAAAATGGCTTGAATGACCTGAAAATGTCAGGGGAAGACATATATGCCAGCGTCAGATGTCCTTTTTTCGTATTTTTTTGGGGTCATTTTTTTGCTGTTTGATCATCATGAAGCCTGTGATTCACTGATTCTTACAAACTAACTAGTTTTAACTATCGCTACTGGTTAAGGGGGTTAAATGGGGTTTTAAAGGTGTTTATACAGTGGCGCCATCTAGTGGAAGCATTTGGCAGCGCGGTTGGAACGCTTCTTTTAATGTTTGGAAAACAAGACGACAAATTTGGAATATCCAGCTAATAATTAGGCTGTTTTAAATTAATTAATTTCTAGTTAGAAAGTAGTTACTAATATTTTTGTTTCTTATAAATTGATCAAAATCTATCAGGTGATTAATTACTTAATTATAATTAATCGTCATGATATGAAAGACATCATATTGAAAATTTATCAGCCGATTGTGTGATTATCACTTGTTAACATAACCAAAAAATAATAATTTTAGTTTGATAACAAGGAGTTAAACCAGAGGGTCAAAGTTCAGTCACGTGGCACAATTCATTATCTAGAAATAAATTTTTATCAATTTTCTTTAATTTTTTTCAACGCTTTAGATTTATTTTAAATAAATGAAAATTTAAATGTAGATTAAGTAAGTGTTCATGGTGCAACTCTCAAAAAATCACATTATTAAATTGATAAGGAAGGATTAAGTGTATGGTTCAAAGTGTGACACCCTAAATAACCAAAATGTGTTTTGAATGTCAGGTGGCGCCACCTGCATCCCAGTTTAACCTACGACGCTCCTATTAAAGAAAAATCTATAGAAAACATGATGGTGTAATAGGAGGAGGGTAAAACATGTCAAATACTATTATATTACAATTCATGAATTCCGTGGGAAAGTCTGTGAAATTTTCATATAAAAAACACCAGTAAATAAAATGCAAGACGCCATCTTGGGTAACCATCAATTGGTGGTTGACGCCCATAGGGGTCGCTTTTCAACCCTGTTTTTTTTTATAGAATTGCGTGATATAAAAGCAGAAACCCCTTTTCCTGTTTTATACAATAGATTTAATGAAATTTTTCTGTTTATAAAAACCCATCTTTTGAAATTTTATGAATGGTACAATGGCGCTCCTTTTTATGCCCTTTTTGTCCATGGCCCCCTTTTCTTAATATTTTAATAATACACCCTGGTATCCTAAACTATAAATTAAATGTCATTGATGTGGACACGACATCCTAAAACCTAAAATAAAAAATTTAAAACAAAAAAAAGGGGTTTTGTAAAACCCAAAATAGCAAAAAAAAAGTGGAAAAAAATGGACTAAATTACGAAATTATGGGGTGAAAATAGTAGAAAATGGTTCGATGATCAGTATAATGGGGATAAAGATTGGTAATGGATGAAAACGAGGGGTAAAATTGGACAAATTACCCCTGCATGAAATATTGAAGAGGAGGTAAATCGTATTTTATAAAGCTGGTTTTTATAAAAATTTTAAAATGTGTTGAAAAGGATAAAAATTGATTAAAAATTGAATATAAAATATACCCTAAATAATCATTGATTTGAAAATGGAGATAAAATGGGTTATAAAATAGTGATGTTCAATGTAAATATCAAGAAATTGGAAAAATGAAAATGCGGTCATGGAATGGATTTCAGCCTGGATTTAATCCGATTTCAGCCTAGATTTAATCGGATTTCAGCCTCAGCTAAAATTGGCCGAAATTTATAAGTTATTTATAAGATTATTAAAAAACTTTTTTGAAAAGATTGAGGGGAGGGTATTTCTATATAATATACAAAAAAAGAAAAATTGCTATGGTCATGGAATGGATTTCAGCCTGGCTTTAATCCGATTTTAGCCTAAATTTAATCGGATTACAGCCTCAGCTAAAATTGGCCAAAATTCATGTCTTTTTATTAGAAAATAGCTATATATCTGGTTTGTAAAATTGAGAGGTATTTCTATAAATATACAAAACTTGAAATATTGTTGTGGTCATGAAATGGATTTCAGCCTTGCTTAAAGCCACTTTAAGCCTAGATTTAATCGGATTACAGCCTCAGCTAAAATTGGCTAAAAGTCATTAGTTTTTTATTAGAAAATAGCTGAAAACTGTTTTTAATTGTTTAAGGAAAGAGTATTACTATAAAATATCAAAAAAAATTAAAAAGGGTGTGGCCATGGGATGGATTTCAGCCAGGCTTTAATCGGATTAAAGCTAGGCTGAAATCCATTCCGTGACCATGACTTCAAAAAGTGTTTTGTATAACTAAAGACCATTTTTCTACCCATAATGCATCTCAAACATGTTTAAAGTAATAAATTCATCTATTTTTTAAGATTATTTCCATGAATTCGATTATTTTTAAAAATCCCAACCAGTATAAGAATCAAGGTCAACCCAAAAATGGCCGCCAGGGGATTCCAAAATTAGTTTTATTTTTAAAGTGACAGACAATATGGCAGACTGAGTACATATTTTTTTATACACTTATATTGTAGTCTGGCATGTTATCAAAAAAACTTCCCTTTTGTAAAATTTAAACCTTTATTTAGGCCTAAATAAAGGCTTAAATGTGCTAATTAGGCCTAATGGTTGTATTTTTGAAAACAAGATGGCTGCTATGGGATTTCCCCACCCCACAACTTAACCCCTTTCACCCTGTCACCCTCTCACCCTCCCTTTTTCACCCCTGCACACAAATCTTAATGATTTAATGGACGCATACATTAAAAGATAAATAAAAATAAAAATAGGCCTATCCATCAAAATCTTGAATTAGGCCTAAGTGGTGTTTGGGGGTTCTGGCTTCTTCAATTCAAGTGCCAATTTGTTAAAAACAATGTGACCTAATCTTGAAAGGTCAAACCTGAATAGAGGGACTTCCGGGGGGGGGGATGAAGTTGACCCAAAAAACAAAATGGCGGATCCTGGGACATTCCGCTCCATCTTTAGCGCTGCACGTGCTATAGTGTAGTGAGGATTTTATCATGGTTGGGAAATAATTTTATTTTTAAATGCAGATGTGTAAATTTGGTAAAAGTTTGACTGTTATCCTGGTTGGGATGTGAATATGTATATGTATTAATATGGTTAGGATTTAAATTGTAAAGTGATGGGAGAGTGCCTTATATATACATGTACATGTATATATCGGTTGGGATTTGACGTTATCAGGGTTGGGATGACATCCAATGACAATGTTATGTTTGTTGGGATTATAATTTGCATTGCATGGTTGGGATGAGAAGATGTTATGTTGGTTGGAATGACATCCAATGAAAATGCTAAATTGGTTAGGATGTGGTTGGGATTGTATTAATATAGTTAGGATTTAAAGTGATGGGAGAGTGCCTTATAGCCTATACATGTAGGTTGGATCGATGTGACTATCATGCATGGTTGGGATTATAAGCTACATCGGTTGGGATTACAATATGCTATGCTGGTTGGGATAACAATTAAGATGTTACGTTGGTTGGGATGTGAAGGATTTGGTTATGATGCGATGTTATAATGTTTGGAGGATGACATATATGCTAACATGGTTAGGATGTGAAGATATTAACATGGTTATAATGTGTTTTATTAGTTATAGGATGTCTTATATCGGTTGGGATGTTAAAATACGAGGGTTGTGACGTAAAAATATTAACATGGTTGGGATATAATATTCCGATGTTAACCTGGTTAGGATTTTATTAAATTTATGTTATTCGCTTGAAATTTCACCGCTAATGAAATGACATGGTTGAAAACTGATTCCATTTGACAATGTGACATTACTAACATGGTCCTGTCCCGGTTAGGATTTGTCTTCCACGTGCAAAAATTCCCCTCGTTTTCCTAGTGGGAGTGATATGTGTCAAAGAAAGACTGAAAAGTGGTTGCAAAGCAGATGTTGTTGTTGTTAATTCCTGAGTCGTAGGCGGCGCTTTAGTCGCGCACATGTTGACCTTTGAGTGTGGGAGAGGTCAGCATAAAAGTCCTTCTTCCCCTTTCTCTTTTTTTCTGATTCCTTCGATTTAAAAGACTGTCATATTTTCCTGCAGTTTTTTCTAATTCTTTTGCACGAGGCATGCACCACGCCTCCTGCGAGTCCTGCTTCAATTCACTCCTCATTCCTCCTTTTTTCCCTTCATCTCTGCAGGACATTTGAGTCATTCTCGAGTCGGCTTTCAAGCAGGGTCAAGCGTGCACGTGCTACTGCTCGTGCACATACTATAGCTCGTGCTGCTGCTCGTGCACATACTATATAGCTCGTGCTGTTCTCGTGCACATACTATAGCTCGTGCTGTTCGCCTAACTCGTGCTTGCTCACACACTGCTCGTGCTGCTCGCATATATAGCTCGTGCTCGGATTTACTACCAGTGTATCAAGTGCAGTGTTCGCTTTATAGTGTACTTGTGCCAGTGTTCGCTATATACAGCTAGTAGTGCAGTATATTGTAGTGCCCTCGAGTGTTTTTTTGGAATTACTACAACTTTTTGTGTTTTTGTGCATTTGGATATTTCTGGTCACTAATGGTCACTATTGGAATATGGTCAGTACATGTATTTGATTTTTGAAAATGCAGTTGAAAATTTCGAGGCTCTCGATATAACGAACGATTCGGTCGGTTCCTATAGGGAGTGGTTGATCTCGACCAAAATACCTATGCCGCTTATGTATTAGCTTCTCAGTATAACGAACAAGGTGGCAGATCTAGACAAAGTTTAAATGTACATATATGTTTCTCAGTTTATCGAACGCTCTGTATAACGAACCTCTCGATATAACGAACAGAGTGGCTGGACTCGAACAAATGCGTATACCTCTCATGTATTATTCTCTCAGTATAACGAAAGCTCTGTATAACGTACTGCTCGATATAACGAACAGAGCGGCATGTAGGCCACCCACCAAAATACACATTCCTTTCATGTAGGCCTATTAGCCTCTCAGTATAGCGAACGCTCTGTATAAGGAACAGAATGACTGGTCTCGACCAAAATGCCTATACCTTTCATGTATATTAGCCTCTCAGTATAACGTACTGCATGCTTGATATAACGAATCACACAATATAACGAACGGTTATGTCGGTCCCTCACTATACAATGTATATCTCACGCTACCAAATGACTGTTTATAACAAACGGTCATCTAGTGTACGCTATATCGAGCGGTTCGTTATATAGTTAATGTATAAGTTTGTTAGGGGCACCATATATACAGTATATTGACTTTTTCTATAGTGGCCCACATATGGTATACATGTACATTGCAATAGTCAAAAAAGTGCAAAATATGAAATATTCCTTCCAAAACGTACTGCTAAATAACCTTTGACCTTCGACCTTCGACCCCTGTCATATCCCAGAAATAGGAAGTAGTAGAAAGGCAAAAAAAGAATTTCCCCGGTTCAACGTGTATTTCTATTTGGAACTTGACATTTTCCCACACTCTCCCAAATCGACTTTTTGCTCTCGCTCTTAGTTTGACCTTTGACCCCCTGGTGCCAGCCAGCCAGTACTGTGCAGCCAGGCTTAGCGCAGACCCCCTGCGAACTAGGAACGAACTGACCATGTGCGAGGCAGCTGCTGACCATCGGAAATACAACGGGGTCAAAGGTCACCCTGTGTGCCTATCTCTATGGGTGTGATACAGGGTGTCCCATGCCCTTAAAATAATTCAAATCATGGTCAAAGGTCACTCTGGATGTGTTACAGGGTGTCCCATACCCTTAAAATAATTCATACCTTGGTCAAAGGTCACCCCGTTTGCCTATTGTCACTCTGTATGTGATACAGGGTGTCCCATGCCTTTAAAATAATTCAAAACACGGTCAAAGGTCACCCTGTGTGCCTATCACTATGGATGTGATACAGGGTGTCCCATGCCTTTAAAATAATTCAAATCATGGCCAAAGGTCATCCTGTGTACCTATCACTGTGGATGTGATACAGGGTGTCCCATTCCCATGTCTTTAAAATAATTCAAAACACGGTCAAAGGTCACCCTGTGTGCCTATCACTATGGATGTGATACAGTGTGTCCCATGCCATTAAAATAATTCAAGTCATGGTCAAAGGTCATCCTGTGTGCCTATCACTATGGATGTGATACAGGGTGTCCCATGCCTTTAAAATAATTCATACCATGGTCAAAGGTCATCCTGTGTGCCTATCACTCTAGATGTAATACAGGGTGTCCCACACTCTTAAAAATGTGAAAATCTACAAAAATTGAAAATAAGAACAGGATTTCTGGGAAATCCCCTGTGCATGGCTGAGAGTAGGCCTGTATACAAAGATGGTTGTTGAACGGTTAAACCCTTAAGAATGTTTGGAATGTGGGTGGATTTGTAGTGAGGGAGGGAGTGAGAGGAGGAGGAGGACAAGTGTAAAGTGAAAAACCCACACTGTATTTTTATGATTTTTTATTGTCTTCTCGCAGACTCAGAAACTAGGTTTTTATATATTTTTAATTCCGTCTATGGTTTTGACATTTCACTTTTATTTCGTTTTTAAGGGGGATATGTCCCTTAGGAGTACAGAGTAGACTGCACGTGCAATTTGTAGTGAAAGTTGTTTGGGTTAGTTATGTTACTAAACAATATTAACTTAAGTGTTTATCTGGGTCAAAGTGTCCCCACTCCAGATGTGTCCTATAATTAATACAAATCTATATATTGTATACTTAACAACAGATGTTACTTTATAGAATGTAGTTAATTATTATAATTTAACTGCTAATTAGAACCATGTTAACTACATGTACTTGTATTAAATAAAATGTATACTTTTATATTGAAATATAATATGGTATCATATTGTATTTTATATCAATTTTATGTTAATATTAAGTTTATAAATGTTATATTAATTTTAACTATAGGCCTAAATTTTATATTGCTTTTTTAAATCAATTTTAAATTAATTTTAATTATAAATTTAAATTAATTTTAACTATAAAGTTGTATGAAGTTGTATAGCTCTATCAATATTTTTTTATTAATTTAACTACAAGTTTTAAATTAATTTTAACTATAAATTCAATAGGCCTATTAAGTTTATAAATGTTATATTAATTTTAACTATATGCCTAAATTTTGTATCAATTTTAACTATAAATTGTATAGTCCTATTATTATTTTTATTAATTTAACAGTCAGTATAAATTTTATATTAATTTCTATTATTGGCCTAAATTTTATATCAATTTTAAATTAATTTTAACTATAAATTTTATATCAATTTTATTAATTTTAACTAAATTTTATAGCCCATATCAATATTTTTATTAATTTTTACTACTACATTGTAGTATAAATTTTATATTAATTTTTAACTCAAGGCCTAAATTTCGTATATTTTTTGTTATTAATTTAACTTAAAATCTTATATCCTAATGATGTTAAAATAAAAAGGGGAATTCCCCATAGTCCTATCTATAGGTGCAAGGCAGGCTGAGTGTTTCATTTTCTGATAATTAACATAACCGAATTTGCGTTAAATTCCTTAAAATAACTTAATTCTTAACATTTCCAAGGATTTCCACGCAAAGTTGACCAGTGGTCAACGAAATTGTAACATATACAGTGTATTATCATATGTACAATTGTACAGTGATATGGCTTACATGTATTTTGCCCTTGAAATATTGAAAATTTTCACAAACGAAAACAACAATTATTGAGTTGACCAGTGGTCAGTGGTCAGTGGTCGAGGTCGAATGTATAGGCTATAATCCACTTTGGAAGAAGGTGTTGGTGTTTATTATTTCCCGCCGTGGGTGCGGTTTAATGGCTTCAAAATAGCTCACTCAACTACCTTCTAAGGATATGTCCACTGCTGCTTTTCTTGACCACTTGACCACTTGACCACTTGACCACTCCTACGTCACATGCCATCATTTTAGGACTCTTCAAGAGCACTTTTAAGATTTTCACTACACACCATTCTGTGTGCACAATGTGGATCATTCTTAAGACAAAACTATCTTAAGATACTTTTTAAGTGGTTTTTTTACGATTTAAAATAAGACATTTTCCTCATAAGGTTGCATAAAGACACTTTTCCCCTAAGACAGTTTTAAGACACCTCCCATAAGACAGTTTAAGGACACTTTTCCCATCAGAAAGTTTCAAGATACGTTTCCAATAGAACAGTTTGAAGTCTCTTACCCTAAGACAATTTTAAGACTATTTCCCCATAAGAATGTAGAAAGACACTTTTCCCCTAAGACAATTTTTCTAATAAAACAGTTTTAAGAGACATCGCATAAGACAGTTTAACACACCTCTCATAAGACGGTTTTAAGACACCTCCCCCATAAGGTTGTATAAAGACACTTTTCCCTATAAGATAGTTTTAATTAAGACATATCCCATAAGACAGTTGTAAGACACTTTTCCCCTAAGACAGTTTTAATTAAGACATATCCCATAAGACATTTGTAAGACACTTTTCCCATCAGAAAGTTCGAGATGCCTTTCCAATAATACAGTTTTAAGACGTCTACCATAAAAGTTTTAAGACACCTCCCCTAAGACAATTTTAAGACAATTTTCCTAATAAGACATTTAACACCCTAAGGCAGTTTTAAGACGCCTCCCATAAGACAGTTTTAACACACCTCCCACAAGACTGTTTTAAGACACCTCCCACAAGACTGTTTTAAGACACATTGCATAAGACAGTTTTAAGACGACTCCCCTAAGACAATTTTCCTAATAAGACATTCAACACCCTAAGACAATTTTAAGACATTTCCCCCTAAAAGTTTTAAGACACCTCCCCTAAGACAATTTTAAGACAATTTTCCTAATAAGACATTCAACACCCTAAGGAAGTTTTAAGACACCTCCCATAAGACAGTTTTTAGACACCTCCCACAAGACGGTTTTAAGACATTTCCCCTAAGACCTCCCCTAAGACAGTTTTAAGACACCTCCCCTAAGACAATTTTCCTAATAAGACATTCAACACCCTAATGCAGTTTTAATACATTTCCCCCTAAGACAGTTTTAAGACACCTCCCCTAAGACAATTTTAAGACAATTTTCCTAATAAGACATTCAACACCCTAAGGAAGTTTTAAGACACCTCCCATAAGACAGTTTTTAGACACCTCCCACAAGACGGTTTTAAGACATTTCCCCTAAGACCTCCCCTAAGACAGTTTTAAGACACCTCCCCTAAGACAATTTTCCTAATAAGACATTCAACACCCTAAGGCAGTTTTAATACATTTCCCCCTAAGACAGTTTTAAGACACCTCCCCTAAGACAATTTTTCTAATATGACATTCAACACCCTAAGACAGTTTTAAGACACCTCCCCTAAGACAATTTTTCTAATATGACATTCAACACCCTAAGACAGTTTTAAGACATTTCCCCCTAAGACAGTTTTAAGACACCTCCCCTAAGACAATTTTTCTAATACATGTATGACATTCAACACCCTAAGACAGTATTAAGACGCCTCCCCTAAGACAGTTTTAAGACATTTCCCCTTAAGACAGTTTTCCTAATAAGACATATTTAAACACGTTTTCATTATAATAAAGCACAAGATTGATACTCGTTGTACAATTATGTCTTAAGACACTTATTTTTTCTATTAAAACCCCCTTAAAGTAGGCCTTAGCAGGAATCTATCACTGACCATTAAGGGGTGAGTAATTGGCTTTTAGGACCCCTACTTACAGCTTTTCATTTCACACTCTGGGACACAAAACCGTTTGCTTTGGGGGGCCTCCTTAACAAAGTGCCCTTAGGCCCTAAGGCCATAAGGGGGCTCAAGGGGAAACACAATTAGCACAGGCCAACCTCCACTTAAAATTAAAAACCCCTAAGCATACAGAAAATGCTTTTCACTCTCTACTTAAAAACCCCTAGCTCCAGTAAAACCCACTTTTATGGGCCATTTAACAGGAGTTCCTCATTTCCCCCTCCCCCCTCCCCCCCTCCTTACTCCCCCTTATGAAGGGAGGGGTGAGTGTGGGGGTCATTTTAGAGCCTTGTTTACCCCTCTCTCTGTGTGTATCATCAACCCCCTCTACAGTGGTCAAAATGGCCAAATTTAGACTTTGGACAAAATGTTAAGGGGGAACTGAATTAGGGTCAAGACCTCTAGTTGACCCTAAACTACCATTAGTGAACTAATTTACTTTTCGGTACGTTTCACAATGTCATGGATTCTTATTTTGTCTTGGACGAAATTAAAATCTGACGTTCTGAGGCATGAGAGCGCGGTGGATGAAATGCGTGACCTCACCGTTTCTCATAAATGGTTAAATGAGGTTTATATCTTGTCTTGGACGAAATAACAATCTTACCTCACCGTTTCTCATAAATGTTTAAATCTTGTCTTGGACGAAATAACAATCTTACGTTTCTAACATGAAAGCAAAAGGGATAAAATGCGTGACCTCAACGTTTCTTCTTATAAGTGTTTATACAGGTTTCTATCTTGTCTTGGACGAAATGAAAATCTGACATTTCTGGCATGAGAGGAAAGTAGATAAAACACGTGACCTCACCGTTTCTTATAATCGTCTTGGACGAAATCAAAATCTAATATAACAGCAATGTGGATAAAATATGTGACCTCCCTTTACTTTAAGCGCTTAAAGAGGTTTCTATCTTATCTTGTCTTGGACGAAATAATAATCTTGACATTTCTGGCATAAGATCAAAGAGGATAAAATTCGTGACCTCCTGTTTTTTATAAGCGATTAAAAGAGGTTTCTATCTTGTCTTGGACGAAATAAAAATCTTGACATTTCTGGCATAAGATCAAAGAGGATAAAATGCGTGACCTCACCGTTTCTTATAAACGTTTAAAAGAGGTTTCTATTTTGTCTTGGACGAAATAAAAATCTGAAATGAGGGGAAGTGGATAAAACTCATGACCTCACTGTTTCCCATAAGCACTTAAATGAGTCTTTCTAAAAACCACTGTCATATATTTAATTTTGCCTTGGACGAAATAAAAATCTCACATGAGGGGAAGTGGACAAAATGCGTGACCTCGCCAAATTTATTTTATCTTCAAATTCATCGTTTTAAAACTTCCCAGGATCCAAACAATATACTTTAAGCTACTTGTAGGAATTCCTAAAACTGATTGTTTTAGACATTTTGATAAAGTTTGTGCAAACAAAAAGATAAAAACTTTGTTTGTACATAGATTAAAAAAGACAAATATTTGTTTAAGAAATCCAAGAAATTCAGATAAAAATCTAAGATTTTCCCCCTAGTTTCTTATAGTGACATATGTCCTACTTTTACTTAGTATAAACACTAACAGGACACTATGGATAGTTTATCTTATGTTTACTTAGTTTTAAGAAATTTTAAACCATGAAATTCACCCTAAATTTTTTATCCCCCTTAAAAGTTGTCCAAATTCCAAGAAACTTGTCTTTTAGGGGGCGACAAAACGGCCATCTTGGCACTTATCTAAATAACACATTTTACATTAAAAAAAACTTGTTTTATAAAACGACGCAATTTTTACAAGAATTTTAAGAGAAATTTTGAAAAGTCATTCATGTCATGACTTGGACAAAATATTCAATTTGTCTTCACATTTTTGCTTTTTTTAGCTTCCTTTTTTTTCAGCCTAAAAAATGGCTGAAAAAAAATGCCACCAGAAGCTAAAATTTAATCCCTTTTGTGATATGCGTCAAAATGTCCGATTAGAAAATTGAATGGTTTTTTTATACAAAAAAAATTCGCTTAAATTCCTTGTTGTTAACATTGGTTTTTTTCATATCTAATTATTAAATCATGTTCTTTGAAAAAAAGGGATGAAAAAAAAAGGGATGAAAAAAGGGGATGAAAAAAAAAAGGGGATGAACTAAATTTTTATACATGTACAATTGCTCTTATAACTAAAACTTATGTTAAAAAAAGTGTTCCTGTTATTTTGTTTGCACCCTGTATCTGAACTTTAAAATGCTTTTCATTTGTATTCAAATAGAGGAATAGATAGGAATACAGGGTGTCCCATAAATCAATAAAATCAAAGTGTTCGTGTTTTTTTGTGTTTGCACCCTGTATTTGGGCTTTAACATGCTTTTCATTTGTAGTGAAATAGAGGAATAGATAGGGGTACAGGGTGTCCCATAAATAAATATAATCAATAGTGTTCGTGTTTTTTTTTTGTTTGCACCCTGTATTTGGGCTTTAACATGCTTTTCATTTATATTCAAATAGTAATAGATTTAGATACAGGGTGTCCCAAAAATCGATATAATCAATACATTGCACGTGTTATTTTGTTTGCACCCTGTATGTGAACTTTAACATGCTTTTCATTTATATTCAAATAGTAATAGATTGGGATAAAGGGTGTCCCAAAAAATAAATATAACCAATATAGTGTTCGTGTTATTTCGTTTGCACCCTGTATGTCAATTTTAACATGCTTTTGATTTGAATTTAAATATAAGAATATATAGGGATACAAGGTGTCCCACAAATCAAAAACAGTCAATATAGTGTACATGTTATTTTGTTTGCACCCTGTATGTGAACTTTAACATGCTTTTGATTTCTATTCAAATACTGTAATAGATAGGGATACAGAGTGCCCCATAAATCAATATAGTGTTTTGTTTACACCCTGTATCTGAACTTTAACCTGCTTTTGATTTTTATTTAAATAGAGGAATATATAGGGATACAAGGTGTCCCATAAATCAATATATAGGTCATGCTAATTTGTTTGCACCCTGTATCTGAACTTTAAGATGCTTTTAATTTGTATTCAAATAGAGATGAATGCAGGGTGTCCCAAAAATTTAAAATATTTTATTTTTTGATTTTCAGGTGTCCATGGATGATGGCCTTTTGACATCAGATTAACATGACCAAGAAGACGATGGACTGACATCCACCATGTCAGCTACAACAGCAGCAGCGCCCTCTGACTCCTATCTAGAGTTCGAAGTTTACCTAACAAGGACTCAGGTAAAGTTGTCAAGCAAATTTTCCAAAACCTTTTTGCTCCAAAGCAGAAGTTGTTGTTGTGACACTCTAGCAAAGAGGATGTTCTCTTCATTAGCAAACAAAAGGTTTGTGGAGAGAGGACTTTGCACCCTAATTTCTTAAGGGGAAATCCCATTGTCTCCACTTGCTTTTTTTCATTCCTATTCCAAGACATCCTTCTTGAAGGTGTGTTTCTGGCGTTCCTGTCGCCCATCCCAAACATTAAAAAAGGGGATTAATCCACAACAGAAGAAAATCATTCTATTTTTCTGGGTTTGGAAAAATGGTTTCGACAATGGGAGGCGAGACGAGGTCAAGGGGTCAAAGAGACGCCCATTTTACATCTAGTGAGTCATTAATAAAAAAAAGTCGGTCTTTGGGATGTTCTGGAAGGTTTAAATGTACTTTTGACAATGTACTGTACATCTATGTAGAAGTTCTAATTTACGCACGTGCCAACGTTCCATTTCTACAGGAGTTCTAATTGTGGCACGTGCCAGCGTTCCATTTCTATAGGAGTTCTAATTGAGGCACGTGCCAGCGTTCCATTTCTACAGGAGTTCTAATTGAGGCACGTGCCAGCGTTCCATTTCTACAAGAGTTCTAATTGTGGCACGTGCCAGCGTTCCATTTCTATAGTAGTTCTATTTGAGGCACGTGCTAACGTTCCATTTCTATACGAGTTCGCCCATCCCTACATCAAGTGAGTCATTAATAAAAAAAAGTCGGTCTTTGGGATGTTCTGGAAGGATTAAAGGTACTTTTGACAATGTAGGCCTACTCTACATCTGTTAACTACTGCTGACGTCCAACGACGTTGCTCAATAACCTTCAGTGTTTAATGACGTCACTTAAACAACCTTCAAGAACCTTCAATGCCCAACCAACAATCTCCAATGTCCAATGACGTCACTTCAAGAACCTTCAATGCCTAATGACTTTGCTTCAAGAACCTTCATTGCCCAACCAATAATCTTCAATGTCTAATGACGTCACTTCAAGAACCTTCAATGTCCAATGACGTCACTACAAGCATCTTTAATGCCCAATGACGTCCACGTACGTTGAAGTCGGGAATTTCCACCAAGAAAATACACAAAATCTTATTACCTCTTATGAAAAAAAATTTAAAGATACAATTTTACACTAAGAATGAAACAAAATCTCATGTTGCCCAAGAGATTATAGATTAATTAAAACTTGAATTTCTTTCTACGCCTTTCAATGTCGTTTTAATATATAAAATTGTGTTTATTAAAACTGAAATTAAGCTTATCATAAACCATATTTTACAAATCTTAACATAACGTCGTCTTGTATTATTTTCTCTCCTTATTTTGAGAACGGATGTTGAGTCACAATAATGTGGTTTTTGATCATGTGAACATTATTTCAACTTTTTCTGAGAACATGAATCTAGACTTTGTCACACAATCATAAATTAGAAAAAAATAGCGGAAGTTGAGTTTTTGGTAAATATATTTAGTTTTAATAACTTGCTTTAATTTCTCTTATCCAAACACATGTATCAAAAAAGGCATTAAGTTAAAGTTTATCAACAAAATGAGATTTACTTTTGAAAAATGACGTTGTTTTTAAAAATTCCTGTTTTGATTTATGAAATTTGCATAATTAGGGAACCAGAAATATATCGATTACATTAAATAATGTATACAGGGCGTCCAAAAGTCATTTTTTCACTGAAACGTAATTATAACTTTTCAGCTGTGACACTTAGGACAAAACGTCAAATAAGGAAAAGAAAGATAATGGTCTGTTTGCAAGAAATCAACTTTATCCGCCTTCATTTGCATTTATTTAAAGTGTTTACAATGTTTTGTAAGAACTGGGAAACGCCTAAATGTTAGCTACCCTGCATTACAGCGGTGCACTGCAGTGAAGCCACCATTTAGGCGTTTCCCAATTTTTAAAAACATTGTAACAACTTTACATATTTGCAAATGAAGGTGAATAAAGTTGATTTCATACAAACAGATCATTATCTTCCTATTACTAATTGGAAATTTTGTCCTAAGTATCACAGCTAAAAAGTTAGAATTACATTTCATGAAAAAATGGTCGTTTGTAAAATCTACTAAAATCAGTGGATAAATCACACAAGATTTCCTATTTAACAGCATTAACAGAATTTTTATAACTATAAGATTAAAAAAAAATTAGTTGGCATTGACCTCTTCTTGAAAAGTTAGGGAAATTAAATTTTATTTCAATCTCATAAGCCAAAAAAAGTAGAGACTGCATGCAGACCATAATCGCATCCTCAATTATTTTAATATAAAAACCTTGTACATGTAGTAGGAGGCTATATTTCACTAGTTACAAGTCCCACTAATTACAATTAGTAGTAAATGAAAAACATTTTCGTTAATTGACAATCTGTGTAAATGCACCATGAGATCAAAACAATAAAAATGAGACAGCTGCATTTCCTAAATTGCAAATCCCACACTCTTGGATGTACCATCCAAATCGAATGGGGGTGACCTTTGACCTTTTCCTCCTCCTCTGACATTTAGCAAAACAGGATATACATGTATGTAAAAAAAAATGATAATTTCTTGTTTTTTTTTTTGTATTATTGGGAAATGTGATTTTTGTCAAAGGTCACCACCCAGTGGCGAGTGGGTGAACTAGTTAGTGGTATGAATAAGGGCGTGTTTGTGGTTGTCATTAATGTCTCGTTAGGAAAGCCAGAGGGCGCTTCCTGTCGGCTGTCGCCCCTATCAATGTCATTTAGGTCACAATATTTTAATTCAGATTTTTCATTGTTTGCATTGGGGGTGGATCCATTCATGAGGTTCTTAACCCCACATGCGAATGGGGCGACACCTTATCAACTGTGGTCAGATTTGCAAATGTGTATGTGAACATCATGTAGGGATTATCACTGAAATTTTCAACTTCCCTGACTTTTCCTGGTTTTTAAGACTATTTTTTCATGGAATATCCTGATTGAAAATTCCAAAATATGACAATATGCCATGACAATTTGTATTATATTGAATTACCTTGACCTTTTACATAATAATATGCCCTGACAACTTGTATTGTATTGGATTTCCCTGACTTTTTTCTTGATGATATGCCCTGGCAACTTGTATTGTATTTCCCTGACTTTTTTCATGATAATATGCCTTGACTTGTGTTGTATTGAATTTTCCTGACTTTTTTTAATGATAATATTTCTTGACTTGTGTTGTATTGAATTTCCCTGACTTTTTTCATAATAATATACAAGTACCCTGACAACTTGTATTTGTATTGCATTGAATTTCCCTGACTTTGTTCAAGATAATATGCCCTGACAACTTGTATTGTATTGTATTGAATTCCCCTGACCTTTTTCATTATAATATGCCCTGACAACTTGTATTGTATTGAATTTCCCTTTCTTTTTTCATGATAATATGCCCTAACAACTTGTATTGTATTGAATTTCCCTGACTTTTTTCATGATAATATGCCATGACTTGTATTGTATTGAATTTCCCTGACCTTTTCATAACAATATGCCCTAACAACTTGTATTGCATTGAATTTCCCCGACTTTCAAAAATAAAACACTTTCCTGATTTTCAAAAATACAGCACTTTCCTGACTTTCTCAAAAATACGAAATTCCATATGAAAACCCCCAGTTGCATAAATGTGCCACTAGATGGCGCTCTTTGTTAAGGGTTAGTTTTACATTATACACGGTGCATCAAAAAAAAATTGAATTGAAGGACATTAATCTATTTCATGTCTGTTTCATGTCACAATTTTCACAATTAACAAACAATTTTTAAATTTTTCAGAAGGAGCTCGGTGATGCATTCGACGAGCTTGTATACGGAGCTGTTTCCAAGCGGATTCCTCTTGCTCCGAGCAACATCGCCAACACTCCGGTCCACCAGATTCCATATTCCAAACCTTACTCTCCGGCATCCACCGCACCATCATCCATCAGTGGAGCGGTGACCAAACACGTATGTCGGCATTGCGGCGGTGGAGGACCATCGAGTTATTCCGGTGATGCCGGATCGGAGAGAAGTTCTTCCATTCCTAGTTCCAGAGCTGTTTCTCCGGTGGAATTGCGATCGAAGTTACGACCGAGATCTCCTCCACCGGTTCCTCGAAGAGCGGCATCGCTATGGGTTGATCCTCGGCTATCGAGATGCTACAAGGATCTGGAATCCAGACGTTCCTTGTCCGTGCCACCTTTGTACGGAATAGCGGCACCACCGTCTCCTCCGGTGCGAAACCCTCAACGTAAAATGGTAAGGAGTGCGGAGAACCAAGTAAGTCCAATAAACGGTGGTTGCTTTCACCAGATACCGATGGAACCGAGAAGCAGGAGGACATCATGTCCATCTCCTCCACCGGAACTCTTGAAGCTGTCCGGCCCGTTGATACGAGACGAACCTTTCGTGAGGGAGCTTTTGGAGCAGACGGACCAGAGGAACCAGAGGGGAGTACGCGGCTCCAGAAGCCGAAAAGACTTCTGGGAGAACAGGAATGCTGTAACCGTAAGAATACCAACTGATGATGACCTCTTGCACTGGTGTCCGAGGTGTTATACGTGTTTTCAGCAAGTGAATCCGAGCGATGCACTCTGGGAGAGCAACAACAAGACACCGGGTTCCTACGCGGTCAAGAAGCAAGTAACTCCGAAGGATTCGTTTACACCCATGGATTCTATAAGACATTGTCGTTCCTCGGACTCTGAAACCTATCCTTCCAGAAATGCGTTGATTCCTAGCGACTGGTCAAACACATTCCCGCTGTCGGAGAAGCACCGCAAAGGTAAAAGTCCAACCCGGAGCATCGCTCCCGAAAGTGGTTTCTTGGAAAAAAATTCCTACAACAACAATGGATATTCCTCCGCTTTCACTAACCCGTTGTTAGCCGAGGAGCCGATAGGTGTCGATGAGCTCAGCGCCTTTGTTGATTTTTTGGTCAATGAGGTAAATAGTTTCGATGTGGACATTGGCATGGAGAGTCCGGAGAAACATCATCTAGACAAGTTCGCGGCATGCTTCCCGAAAGCCGAAAAGCGGACGTTTCAGCCGTTGCTTTTCAAACCGGCAACGGCTTGCGAGAAGCTGTGTCCGGATACTCCTACGGGAGAAACGACACCTCTTGTTGACGACGTCTTCGAAGATGATCCCAATGATGTGTCTTCGGGTATCAACGGCCAACCGCTCAAGAATGGTCTTGGAGCACCGGTTCCATGCGTGATTCCAACTTTTCCTGAAAACTACTCCATATTCGATAGACGGCGAGCTTTGAACCAATCCAGCGGCAAGAATTCTACCGAAGAACAGAATGGCATTGTCAGTCCTGTTTCACAATCATCACATTCTCTAATCAAGCAATCCAAAGACGGTAACTCTTCGGGTGTTCCAGAAGCACGCGAAGATGAAATTATACTGAATAGCGCGGGAACAAAAGACTCGAATACAGAAACGTCTTCTTGTAACAAAGTCACTTGTCATCCGATTGAAGATGACAATGTCAGAAAAGTTGCCGATGGTCCAGGAATGTCTTGGAATGGAATATCTGAAGCTAAAGACCAATTGGATTCTGTTGGTAGCCCAATGCCGAAGGATGGCATCAATTCAGAAGTTTGTCCACATGCTTCTTCCGAAACCAACGTCGCGCATCAAAGTCCGGTAAAAATCTGCGGTTTTTACTTGCTTGTTTTTTGTCATTGTCATGTCTTCGTTAACTATTCTTGTAACTTCTTTGTGCAGAAATCCAGAGACTTGGGCGAATTCATGCGGCTTCTGGAAACCAGCATCCGAGAAACATCCGGAACACCAACTCTCGAGAGTGACCGAGATTCCCTTTCAACGGGAGAGACTTCAGTTTCAAGTCACAGCGCTCCAGCTACGGTTCATCAAGTTGCCGATGCGGTTACCCAAACCTCTCCTCCAACATCCCGTGCCTGTTCTTGGCTCTCCGATTGCAACTGCGATCATCAGCGACAAAGTCTGGTGTGGGGTACTTCCTCCGGCAGCGACATGTTGGATGAGAGCAGTATCAACGAGAAGCTGTCTTCACTCGGTAGTGCCGCATGTTCCTCCCTTGACGAGTTTGGGTCCACGGTCCGAGAACCGGACTCCACGGTTAGTAAGTCACAGGGCAGCAGTTGTGATCTCTTGGAATCATTGGGAAATTCCACAGCCGGACCTTCCAGCGAGGACAATGACAGTTTCTCTTCGGCATCGTCAACTTTGGGGTCCAACGACACAAGTCCGGACGTAGAAGAGAATCCCATAAGTCCGGAGTTTCCGTTCAGGGTTACTCAAGCCGCGATCGACGGGATCTGGATCTTGAGGAATTCCTTCGACAGTGCGAGACTTCCGTCGGTATCCGAAAACGAAATTCCTGAAGTGGCGATGCACGATTTCGAAAGACGTCACCACGACCGGTTCCTGGATTCCAAGACTGCTGACAAAATGTGCCGGTCGGCGTCCACTCCGCCGCACAATCTTCCAAGCGGGATGATGGACAACCCTGGCGTCTTGCTGAGATCTAGGACCAAGATGTCGGAATCCCAACCGAGTGGACTATGCGGTGATTCCAAGTTTGGTACTGTGCCACTGTCCAAACCCAAAAACTTGGTGCTGAACATTAGCGCTAGCGGTGTGTCTCATTCGTCGCCGGGTTTCTCGCTGCCGTCCGCTGACCAGAACAGCAGCAGCGGAACCTTGAGCGATAAGGGCAAGGAGTCCGCGAGGGAAGTTCCTATAAGCCCATGGGCACAGCCGCATCTGCTGGACTATAACAAATCCTCTTCGGCCCCTATTTTGGGACAGCGAGACCACAGGAATATCGGACTTAGAAAAGTGTTCCTGCGCAACGGAGGTGGCAGCGGTGGTGGGGGTGCTGAAGATTCTTCTGTGGAGAGCGAAGCTTCTGTTAAGGTCAGTACGCTATTTATTACTTCTGTAACTGGGTCTTCAAAGGTTTCTTTGATGTTGATGCATGCTTTCGGATGGAGTTGTAGTTAGGTGCTTCAAGATGCAAGCCTTGGTCTTGCATCTCATTCGAATATCCTCGATTGCCGTCATTGATCTCTTGAGTAATCCTAACCGAGGTAATCATATCCTGTACATGTACGGCGTTTACAAAATTCCAATAATGATAATAGCTTATGTGACTTTTAGAGCAGTGTTTTTCAGCCGATGTTTCGGCAAATGTTTGTAGACGTGTCTCGGATATGTCCGCAAAAGTTCGTAAGTAAATTTAATGATGCACCGCCACAATATTAGCGTGCCGAGACAATTTTAGTGTCGTGAGCCTAAAATGGTTGAAAAACACTGTTTATTGTATTAAAAATACCTTAAGTATAGTGTTTTTCAACCGATGTGCCGACAAGAGTCTGTAGATGTGCCTCGGAAATCTCCAGGAAAGTTTGTAAGTAATTTTAATGATGCACCGCCACAACATTAGCTGCTGAGACAATTTTAGTGCCGTAAGCTGAAAAATGGTTTAAAAACACTTGTTTCAGAACACTAAAAATAAATTTATGATTAAGAAAGCATGTTACTGAGAAGTGTGGCTTATCGGCTAACAAGCTTTTCGGATTTGTCACTCGGTGGACATTTCAATGACCCGAATTGCAGTGAAATATTACGATGAAAATGCTTGGTGTGAAGTAAAGCGAAGAGTTGGTAACAACAAGGAGTGGGTTAGGGATTAAATTGAAATAAATCCAAGTTAAATTGACATTTACAAGTGCCTAATGGCGCCCTCTAGTTAATCCTAAATTTCTCCACAATCTCCTTTTCAATTTCCCCCTTCTTCATCCCGGGTGGTCCATCTCCCTCCCCCCATCACCACCCCCTTTTTACTAATTTCATGTGGAATAAAGCACCATTAACTATGTGACAAGTGAGAGTCAGTGGGTCAGTGCTCCCCTGGTAAGGGTCAAAGGTCAAGTCACCCTGGTGGCCATTTAATCCTGCCTTCATTTGTTCAGACAAATCACGTTTTGTGCATTTTTTTATGTTTCCAGATTAAGTTGGCCAGTTTTTTAGATGTGTTTGTAACCTTAGGGCGTTTTTTTTTATCTGGGAATACTACGGGAAACCATGCTTGACCTTTGACCCCTCATAAACGCCACTTAGGGAACATTAAAACTTAATTAACAGTTTTAATCTGATGACTAGTTTTATCAAAACAAATCCTGTTTATATAACGTTGATTTTGAGCCAACGTTCCATTTCTATAGTTCTAATTGAGGCACGTGCCAACGTTCCATTTCTATACGAGTTCTAATTGAGGCACGTGCCAACGGTCCATTTCTATTCGAGTTCTAATTGAGGCACGTGCCAACGTTCCATTTCTATATACGAGTTCTAATTGAGGCACGTGCCAACGTTCCATTTCTATTCGAGTTCTAATTGAGGCACGTGCCAACGTTCCATTTCTATATACGAGTTCTAATTGAGGCACGTGCCAACGTTCCATTTCTATTCGATTTCTAATTGAGGCACGTGCCAACGTTCCATTGTTTAAATTTTGAAATGAGTTTCTACACCTTAGTACTGACAGCTGCTACATGTACTCCACAAAAACACACGCTATTGTTTAATTAAGGAAATATCAATATTTCCTTAAGATTCTGTGAAAACAGGAGTAAGACACGAAATTAAAAGCCTAGAGAGATATTGTGAATCCCTTTGACATTCTTTGAGCCTTGTTCCCTCGAGGCTTTATTTTTTGTTTTAATTAAACAAATATTGTCGGGATGAAAGTGACACGTGAATTTGCTCGAATTAAATCAATATTAGAGGTGAACTGAAAGTGGTGTCATCGATTCTTTAGGCTCTGATTTCATTATCAAAATAACCTTAAAATAGTAATAAATATGGAAACTACTAGTACTTCATGTTTATAATAAAATTGTATAATACATTTATTCAATATGTCGTTAGGATTTCGATATATGACTTTAAACCAATGCTTATCCTGGTATAGGTTTTCTTGGCTTTAAAACCCAATGTTTATCCTGGTTAGGATTTAGATTTTGTCATAAAGCTATACATGTACGAATCCTGGTTAGAATTTTTATTTTTATTATAAAACTATGCAAGCTAACGTATCCTGGTTGGGATTTCATGACTTTAAACATATTTGCTTATCATGGTTAGGATTTTAAGTTTTCAACGTGTATTTAAAAGATGTGCTCATCCTGGTTAGGATATTAATTCATTGATATACAAGCTATATTTATACTGGTTATGTTTTCAATTTACATCTGTTTATCTTGGTTTGTATTCCATGATTGATCAATACTCTTGCTTATGTTTTTCATGGTTAGGATTTCAAATTATGGCTTTAGAAGCCATTAATGTTTATCATGGTTAGGATTTCAATTTGCATGTATGTTTATCTTGGTTGGGATTAAAGGATTCATCAAAACTCTTGTTTATCATAATGTTTTTCATGGTTAGGATTTCAACTTTTACAAGCCATACTCATGGCTTTAATTTTATCATGGTTAGGATTTCTATCCTAACCGTTATAATTAAACACTTTTTTTTGTATAATTTTACAGAACTTCTCGGCACCCAGATCCCAATCAGCCAAGGAACTTTCAGGTAGGACAAATATCCAATTAATTCTATTTTTGCTTATCGCTCATTGGCTATTTTTAATGTAAAGTGACCTTTAACCCTTGTCCACCATATTTGGACTTGGCCACGCCTTTTGACCCGCGATTTTTTATTGGACCAGTGTCCTAAATATTGGAAACATATTGCTAATACTATTATATTACCACTGATTAGGGCCACGTGGCCCCTGGAATAATTACGTCATTGGTCATTTCACGTGACCTCTGACCTCTCGTTTGTGGAAATGCGTGGTAATTGAAATGTGAAATTGGAGCAGCTGCGTTGAAATGATAATAATTTTAGCCTTTTGGCCCTTTCCTAGTTGACAATGTCAATTTTGTATGTTTTGGGGGGTCCATTTCTAATTAGTTGTGTACGTGTGGTATATCGATTTCACCTGGGTTTGTGGAGTTAAATTTCTTGCGGTTGACCACTGCTTGTCTGTCTGTGTCTGTTTGTGGGTGGGTGGGTGGAATGAACAAAAGGACCCTTTTAATTGGCCCTTAATCCCCCTTTTCAAATCCAATCTAATTCATGCGGAATTAAATCCAATATTTGCGACTGAACCCAACTATACCGCTAATTGTTATTATCGATTAATTCAAACCGAAATGCATTGTGGGAAATGAAGGAGTGGGGGGTGTTCGAAAATACACTTTTAATCCAGTACATTTTATTTTAATGTACTAGTACATGTAAACTTCTGGTAACATTTCATGAAATTCTATGTACTTTATATTAAAGGAAAGTTCTTAAGTTTTCAAGAAATTTCATGACACCCCTGTATTTTAAGGATTTCCAAATAGCAGCAAATTCTATGTAATATCTATTAGGTGTTGCATTATGGGAAAGTTGTACTGTTTTACGAAATTTCATGTATTTCAAGGATTTAAGAATTTCATGAAATTACTTATACTTCCTACTCTATATGTAGTGTTGTTTCAATCCCTCTAAAAACTGTTATTTCATGTCAAAATTTTACGATTTTCCTCTATAAATATTGCCTTTTAACGGTCGATTAGCAATTAATACCTTGCATAAATTTGGTGCAAAAGCATGCAAAGGCTGCTTTCGTTTAGCATAAATTTGATTTAGGTGGTTTCATCGGTTGTTTTTAATTAGATTTCACTCTTCGTTAATGAGCTAATTGAGCTTTAATTAAGCTCGTATTTCAAAACGAATTTTGTTTTCCAAAGGATTAATGAGAAGCACGTGCGAATTAATTAAGGGAGGATTAGTGCTCACCCAACATCTTTATAACTTTGACATTTTAACGCCTGCTCTCGTTTACAACGTGATAGAACGAGGTTTTGTTGAGAGTTGCAGTACAATTTTTGTATTACCTATTTTAATCAAGCATTAAGACACTATCTTATTATTACTTTATGGTGTACAACAAGTTTAGATTAGTTGGATGACCATTTTGAACACTCAACATCGTATTGTTAGTGGTTTGACAGATTGTCAGCTAATTTAATCTCCGGTTAAGACAATATTGTTTTATAAGCTTATATCTATTATATCTTGGTTTGTCTTAGATTGTTGTTTACAGTAAATTTATCCCCTAACTGACGGCCATCTTGAATTCCTTATAACCAATTCCCAGCTTCAATGATCAACATCAAGTAAACTTGTTTCATTGACTGTTAAAATTGCTTAATCTCCGATTAAGACACTTATCTTATGTCTTACATGACCATAGTGAGGAATATAGAACACAAAAATGTACTCCCTAACCGGCGGCCATTTTGAATTCCTTAACCTAGCTCAATTTTTACACAATATTCAACATCGTATTATTAAACTGGTTTCACAGACTATCAAAATTACTAATCTCCGATTAAGACACTTATCTTATGTCTTACATGAGCAATACAATATTGTGCACGTGCCATTGTTCTAAACATGTACAAATTCTACAGAACTGAACGGAGATTCTTAAAATCCGAAAACGTAGCGAATTTCTAACTTATAGGCACGTGCCTGCATTCGTATTGTTGCACGAGCCAGCTAGTGTTCTAAACATGCACAAATTCTACAGAACAGAACAGCGATTCTTAAAATCCGAAAACGTACATTTTAGATAATTTCTAAGTGAAATTAGGCACGTGCCTGCATTCGTATTTGTTGCACGTGCCTGCTATAATATGTTCTATACATGCACAAATTCTACAGCACAACAAATTCAGAAATACAGAACTACACGAATTTCTAACTGAAAGGCACGTGCTTGCATATATTCGTATTGCTTGTTGCACGTGCGCCAGTGTTCCGTGCAAATATTGGAACATGTTCACGCGCATTAAGCCCCGTTCTCACGGAGCCAATAAAGCCGCGACATTGATGCCCAAAAAAGTCATGATTTCTGTCGTCACGGCT
>JAQGCC010000951.1:0-28256 GCA_034698905.1 Xestoiulus laeticollis
GTTTTCTTCCGTTCCCGACTAGTGACGTCAAAAGTCGGGAGTCGGTCAAAGAACGCGTAATGAGAATACGGCATTACAGGGGAGTTGGGTTAAGATGGAATGTACATAGTGTGGACCCTGGTACATGGATTTCTGCTAGTCTAAAATAAGTCCTAAATTTTGTTAACTACAAGCAAAGTCCTTAGTAAACCCACATGGGTTTTCTAAATTACTAACATTTGCAAAATTGCATTGTCATCTTTAAAAAAAAAAAAAAAACAGTTTCTCGACTCACTTTCCCTTTTTTTTGGCAAGTCTCGCTAAGAAAATAACGAAAAAGGAATCCCCGCAGCTCAAATTTTGCACACAAACGTTTAAAACATTTGGATTTGCAAATGAGCCCGAAGAACCAGACGGTTGCATGGACCCGCGCCAAATTTACATGGGGCAAGAAGCTGAAGCGCCGTAGCCCAGATAGGGTCATGTGCCTATCGCATTTCTCTCCAAATAAAAATTATAAAAAAACAGAAAAAGTTAAACTTTTGGAAAATATTTGGTTTTGGGCTACGATGCAAAACGAAACAGAAAAAAAAAACAGCAGCTTGGCGCTCGACTGAATTCAGAAACCTACTTTTGTAAAACTATTTTCTGTCAATGAACCACCAGGTACTTATATTTATCATAGCCGCGCCACGGTTCAAATTAGTAATACGTGATCGTAATACACTACCAGAAAAATGCCTCGGTGAACATCTAGTATTTGAGAGATAATTTCGTGATTTAAAAAAAAAAAAAAGTTGATCCGCGAACCTACCAATTTCACCACTATTAATTTTAAGCAAAACGCAGGTTTCAAAAACGAATGCAACTTTGGCATAAGGTAACATTTTGATAAAAAGAGAAACCGACCTGATTAGAATAACATTAAAAAAGATGAACCCATTTAAAACCAGCATTGTTTTGTTAAACCGCTACCATGACCTCAATGAAAAATAGAGAATCTCTTGAAACCACAAGAAAATGGGATCTTATCTACTACAGTACAACTGTATATAATTTGAAAGAGCTACAAAATTACAATATTGTCCTTCTAATAAGGTAGGCTTATCTCAAAGCCATATTGATCTCTACATGTCTTTCCAACTATTTTTCTCCAATTGTATCAAATGAAAGCACAGTGTAGGCCTCCAGTAGGTCCAACCCATCAAATATCATTTATCAGTCAATTAATAAGTTCAAGGTCTCCCCACAAATTTTAATTTTCGTCCGTCATTCATGGTAACTTAAGAAAGGACATTAAAGTGGATAACCACGACGTAATATAACGAAATCCATATTCCCCCACCACCACCCCCAAAAAAATCGATAGGCCTACATTTTATACATGGCCCATGGGGACTCTATAAGGGCTATCAAAAAGGCAGCTGTTTCATATTTTTCGTTTTATGTTGTACTAGACTTCCGAGAATGGTGCCTTTTAAAAATAAATAAAGGAAAGATGAAGATAACCAAAAAAAACAAAAACAGCTTAGAAGGCGAAAAAGAACTGCATCGCTTGCAATTTTAATATGAAACAACTGAAATAAAACGAAAAAGCAGCTTAAGAAATTGCTCTCCAATTAGCTCATCTTATATAGGGGTATTGGATTAATCTTATTGCATTGCATTAGAAACTCGAATATTCATTCCCCAATAGAGAACCTAGTCCTACAAAACGTTAAAAAAAATTGGTTTATTAATTCTGTAATATAACGAGTTACAGTAAAATATAGTCTAAGTTTATTTTAGTCGATGCGTTAATCTTTGCTGTGAAAATTTTAAGTAGGGCTAAAAGCAGCGTCTTAAAATAACCTTGACATCGCAGACTAGCAAAGCAAGACGAATTGGATTCAGTTTCCCAGAATGACATCTGAGACAGCTGAAAAAAAAAAAAAAAAGTTAACCCTCACCAACGAGGGGGTTATGTATTGCAGGAATTGAGCTTTCTGACATTTAGGCCCTTGTTCCGCCATCCCTCTTCCCCAACAAGGACTCTTTAGTCATTTACTGAAAGGGGATTCTATAGAAAAATAACCGCCGAATTTTGCAGTTGGCCAACATGACATCGACATCTTTCTAGTTCCCAACAGAAATGAATATTCCAACTTCCCTGACTTTTTCCCTGAGGTTAAAGCACACGAGTTAAAAATGGGAATTCCCCCTTTCAATAGATCCAGGACTGACAGTGTGACTCATAATACCTGGGTATGCTCAATCCTGATTTTTACAAAAATGAATTGTTTTTCCCTGACGATTCCAGGTTTTTCAAGGTCTGTGGGGAAACAAACCTCTTTGTAGTTTGTATTTAAAAGCTGGTGTTTAGTTTCAACTGAGACTCAACCCCGTCAGTAACCCCAAGACAGAAACCCGCCATTTTTTCCCCAACCACCAATTGGAAGGCAGCAAACCTTCCACCGGAAATGGAAGTGAGCGTCATCGCCTCTTCTGATTGGCTATTCTGGGATTTATCTTTCAATGACAAGCACGTTTGAAACTTTTTTTTTCAAAAGGCCAGTGTAATCAGTTGCGATGGTCACAGATGGTTTTATAGCCAAAACGCATCTGTCGACTACGATGAAATTATTTCCAGATGTCTACTGAAAGCATGGCCATATGCGCCTTTTACCCCGCATCAAAATCCCATGTGACTAGTCCTTGCCCGCATTCAATTGCAACTGCAACGTGCATATCCGTACATTAATCTCAATTACCACTAATATTTGTTCATCCATTTACGTGCCATTTTAATTAGGATCATTAGAAAAAAAACTAGGGCTGATAACCAATACCTTTACTTTATTTATTGCCACTGCTGGCGACAGTTTTAACGGGGTGTCCATCACATTTTCTGGAAACATTTCAAGTCTCATCCCTTCACTGTTTCAAAATTATATTCAGTTTGACATGAAACACAAAAAGATATATGCCTATGTGTATGCTCAAAACTGAGAAAAACTAGGTTTCTATTAAAAACTTGAAAATGTTATAGAATCCTATTATATTAAAGAATATAATATGAACTGTTGGTATAGGCTTCATATATAAATTTCACCTAACCTTGAGAACGTTTGAAAAATACAATATATTATTGCCAACTTACAGTATGCTTACCACAAATTTTCAGAATAAATCCCAACTTTTTAAAAGCACTGGAAATTCAAGTGCATTCCCACAATTATCGAGAGGTCTAAACACACTGTTTAATTAAGGTCATAAGCATGCATTGCTCGACTCATTCCTTCCTAAATACACTACTAGAAGGAATTGCGTCACTATTAGTCACTGAAATTTCAAATGCCATTATAATAACTGGCCTATTTTCTGTAACACCGGAGACAAAAAAATAACTAATTTAGAAGGAAGGAAGCATTTTGGTACTGAAATAACTCCGATGCAATGATGGTGTTTCAGTGCAAAAATACATGACGTAATTTGAACTTGCTAACCTACGGAATACATTAACGAGCGAGGATGGATAAAAATCAGATCGACCTTCATTTTGTAGGGGGAAGTGATATGTGATCAGCAATTAATAGCAACTATGCCCCAAGTGATATTGAGAAACCAGTCTTCCAAATTAAATTAATCCAGCATCTTGCATCTAAAATTGAAACACGTATACGTTTCAAACTTAAAAAACAGGAGACATCAACCATTGCTAAAATTTCCTGAGATTCAAATAGTAAAATATATCTCAAAGTCAATGGTCCCTCAAAAAATGAGTTAACATGTTCTGAAACCACCATATCCTATCACAACCTTCAAAAATTCAAATGTCAGCGTCCCCATTGGAGAACACAGAAGGTTTCTTGTGTCTGCTTTCTCAAAGACATAAAAAACAAGCAGCTGCACTTCAGAGTCGTTTATATTTTCTAGTTATTTTCTCAAGGCGAGAATGCTTGCATAAAATCCAATAAAAATCCAGGCCAAATGTTTACGAATCCGAAACAAAAAATCCTTTATGCAAGCCTGTAAAAAACCGTTTCAGAAAAAAAAAAAAAAAGACATAAGACAAGAGCTTTGTCAATTTTCCTAAAAGCCCAGACACAACAACTAAGAATATTTATTAACTTAAATGAAGAACTACGACTTGATAAACCGTTTTTCCTCCATGCAAAAAATTAGCAAATTAATCTCGGAACACTTACTATTTTTTTTTCTACAAAAGATCTTCCGCTTACAAGTCATGTCACGATGGCACCAGATAACTATAGCGAGCACTGGGATGAATTAAGGAATACTGAGAAGCAAAAGCCATAATGTCAAATTACTTTTAAGAGTGTCGTCATGGCAACAAAGTCCAGCAGTAGTTTCTTTGAATTAACACCCTGCTGCAACATTGCATAACGTCATCTTAAAACGGCAGTTGCAGAAGAAGTCTTGAAATAGTCCAATGGAATGTGAACTTCTGACATTCTGTGATATGGCAAGGCATCACTGCAGGCAAGAAGATTGTGGATGTTGATTTTTGTTTAAAAATCTGAAAGTACACGGCTTCGTTTTGTAACCAACAATGCTGTTATCAAATCCGTGATAACACCCCCATGCCTCCACGTTGTCATTACTGTATCACTTGATGATAAAATGGAAAAATTGAGCCATGCCTCCACCAAAGTGTAAACCACGTTGTTATCTACGACCACAGTTTCATTGTACCTTTTTTCCTGCAGACTCTTCCTGAACATTTTTTAACAAGATCCACTGTTCCTATAATGAGGAATGAAATTTTCCACTTGCCAGCTATTAAAACAATTTCCCTGACCGTTTTGACAACTGAAAAGTGAAAAAAATGGCAATACTGTATATCTAAAAACTTCTCGTCTATAGTAGTTCAAAGAAGTTGTTTTTGAAGGTATTTTTCAATTCTGCAAAGGACCACCTTGACTTCATATTGCTCAAACTACTAATCAAGCTGAATTTTCCAGCTTTTAAAGTAATTTCCCTGACCACCTTGACTTTATCTTGTTATCACACAAACTACTGTTCAAGTAGTTTTCTACTTGCCATATCTAAACTAAAACTCACACTGTAACTAAAATATAGAAAAAAATAGTGCAGTTAAGCAGGGAAATTAAATTGCATTTACATGTAGGCTACATAAAATGAGTAAAATTGGTTAATTCCCGTTTCGATAGATGCATTGATGGCTGAATTCACCATCTCTTGACTTTGGCGATACACTGTAACTAGTAATAACTATCCACAGTAAAACCTGGTAAAGTGACCGCAAATGGGACTTGAGCTATAGTGACCCCATGAATACAGTAACCGAATTTTGGCCATTTTTTGGTTGGTCAACTTTAGCAGGTTTTACTGTAGGCTATGTGAAAGCAAAGGTATACTTGAATTTCTTTAATACAAAATGATTCACTTTTCCCTGACTCTTCCAAGTCTTCCAGGTTTTCTGTTAAGTCTGGGAACCCTGGAGAAAGTTAGTGCATCTCATTCGTTTTACAACCCGAACAGAAACCATTAATAAACTTAATAACTACGACAAAAATAGAAGCATGTATTAGTAAAAAAAAACCTGAGAAAGTAAAGAAGCCGTCTAGCCACATTCAAAAATTGCACAATACAACTCTTTAGATTGAGAAAGAGTTAACGACTAGACAGATGTTGATTAAATTAAATCACGTACATTTTCAAACTAATCTCCAAACAAATCAAATTGTAACTTATCACCAAAAGAGCCTCGCAAAAACTTGTGCATACATACAGGGTCCATGCTAACATTTCCCCCAAGGTCTCCTATTAATTTTTCACGTTAGTATTCCGAAATTTATCTTTGGTTAACCTAATTCTCACTCCGAAGCACATCAGCTAATAGATGAAATAATTGCTTTTTATCATTCTTAAGGTCTACGCTATCCAAACCCTTTATTGAAATAACACTGGCTTGAACGAGGTAACATTTTCAAGGTGTTCAGTAAATGGAGAACAAAAAATCACGGGGTTGTCATGTTGATATCAAGACAAGTTAAAACCTTTTTTTATTTGGAAAGCTGACAGTATTCCTTTCACTCTAAAAGCTGCCAAGTCAAATTAACCAGATGATGATACCATGTCAAAGCAATATTTTTTTTGGAATAATTTGTGAGCCCCAAACTGTTCGAAAAACAACTCTGGATCGATACATTATAGAGACTGAGAAGTTGTAAATGCGTGCTATATTTAGACAGGCTCTGACCGATTAAAGTTAATCTACCTTCCTTTCTACAAAGATTCCGGAAGGTATTCATGAGCATAAAAGATAATGCTCAGGAGATTAATGCAAAAACATCATAAAATGCGCGTGAGTGAGAGTAGGAAAATTTCCTATGATTATGCAAGAACATGAACGGGTCACTAGGACATCAAACACACGAGTACAAAGTTGCATATTTTGATCCAAGAGTAAATTTACACATTTTTGAGAAAGTGGACGTAATAAAATTGGGTGGACTTTTGCTGTTAAAATGTCTTGATTTGCAAATCCTATCATCATTCTCCTTAAAAATCACATTTTATTCATGTCAAGTTCTACCATTTTTTTGCAAAGTCGTGCATTTTTGCCAAATTTATAATATGCTGACTCCGTCACAACAAAGTTGTTTCTCGAGTAGGCCTTGAGCCACCTAAAAGCATACTTTGCTAAAAGTTCCCTAGATGCTATCCTGAGTAGACAAGCAAGAACATTACATGTACATGTAGCTGTCATCGAGCACGTTAATAATTAAGCCAAGATTTTGGCAAACATTGGTGTATCCGGCACATTCAGGAATAGGTCTCAAAAGCTAGCCCTTTGAACTCTTGCAGACTTTAGAAACGTCATCGTTGCATCAAGCGTTCAAAAAACGCTGGAAGTAAATTTCGCCTTAGGAAATTACAAAAGGGGGAGGAGATGAACTTTATTACATGACTGACCACCAACTCAGGAATCAAGCCATCCGTTCAAATATGCTCGAGTGAGCAGCGCACACACACACAAAATTACATCAAAGACTTCCATTGTCCCATACTTGGAGGGTTGGCACGTTGAACACAGGCCTGGTGGAACAGGGGACGTATGATAGCGATGTCAAGCATAAAACGTAGGTTCTAACGCCATGAATTAATCAAATTAATGATTAGTGCTCCGAATAAACGTCGATCGGGAATGGGATTGACAAAGGCCGAGGTCAATTTCAAAATTTTCGGATTTTTTTTACTGACCTCATTTTTTTTTCTCCTAAAATTCTTAAGTGCTTCGGGCATTACACATTCCAATTAAAAAATGAGGAAACAATAATTTAGAGCAGCAGCACGTAGCAAAACCGCTATCAAAAATGTAAAAATCTAGCAGCAGGCCTAGAACAGTTAGGCTACGCTACAAAAATAAAGTGTTTTGGCACATTGCATCACTTCCATGTGTCATAAAAACAGATGGCATTCAGAACACTACTTAATTTAAATTTAGCGGCGTTTAAGTTTGGAACGGTTCCTTAAATTACTGTCAGTCCAGACGTCAATTGTTCAACGGGACATAGTAAATCGCATTCTGTTATGACATAAGGTATTTGCTACCACGTGTAACCAACCATGGATAACGGTGTAGTGATTTTGGACGTTGCACCTGGCTTGCCTCGTAAACCCAAAATAAGCCTAGCCAAGTTGACACAACCACGTGGCTGTCAATAGAAAACCATAGTTGCAAAACCACAACGATTTCTTGTCAAGATATTAGCACTCCAATCACGATTTGTGCTCGTTTTAAATAGTAAACTTGGTCCAAGGTAACAGCGTGCTTCTAAGCCTACTTCGCTGGTTGGAAAACAACAATGAGTAGCCTACTTGGGAGACATTAAAGTACGAAACTGAAGTTTGAAATCCAAAATTTGCTCGTGATTTGCACCACAAAAATCGATCCAGATTCACAAGAGAGATGTACACAGTTAAAAGCACGCAGATAAAAAGAATGAAAACAAAGAGGAATAAAATGATGCTATTACCTTATTAGATTCGTTGTCTGCCAAATCGCTGCAATCTGTACCGATGCCGTTGATGTAGGTCTGGGTCTCGATGGAATCGTTCAATTTCGATACATAATCGGATTTGTCTTCCTGCAATTTCTCCAGACCTCCACCATTGATGGTTGTGGCAGCCATGTTAACACTGTAGGCCTTTTAAGCTTTTCAAGTTTGAATTCTGTCGCTGCTTCAAACACGAAACCCACTGGACTTTGTGGGCGCGTTGAACGATATTTCAAGGCTTCCCTGACAAACTAAACCCTACTAGAAGATTTTCGAGACAATGACAAAGCGAGCCGAAACTGACAAGTTCTATATAAACGCACACAAAGAAGTAGGCTTCGTAGAAAGACGAACACTCGAAATAGCAGGCATTACCACTCGCAATGTTTGCAAAAAAAATCACCCGACGACGAGTTGATTTCTTCCAATTTTTCAAACACGATAGACGTACCGTTCAAATAGTCCTTGATCTTTCGAAATACACCGAACGAATTTCGATAAAACTATGAAAACACAACGTCAGTACTCTTTGTGTTCAACTGGAGAACGCTAAAAAATCTGCTATTCGAACGTAAACCTACAATTGCGCATGACCGGAAGTGGATGCTGCTGGACACTGCGCTACCGCTTGTTGAGTCGTCTGATTTATCCCTACCTGAACTGAGAATTCGTAATTTTTATGTTTTTAATACAGAAATAATCTTGGTTTTATTTATGAAAAGTTGTTTATCTTAGATACGAATCCAACTTATGATAATTTGCTTTATAAAGAATTTTTTTAACAAAAGATCTTAGGAGGATGGCTGTGTGACTTGTCACCTTCAAAGCTGTATGGTTAGGAATGGAATTGGCGATATTAATCCTAACCATGTATGAATCGTCTGCAGTATTTAAATTTGCGAGAGGACATTTCCGCACAGTGAAAACTCCGCACATCCAAATAGTAATGTGGCAAATTTGGGTAATGTTAGATTTAGTTAGATGTGCGGAATTTTCCTACCCTTAAATAATTTTTTTATTATTTATTACCTTAAAAACGATTTGAAAAAATAAATTTAAAAATAAGTGCCCTAGAATATAAAACAAATTTTATAATTTTTTATAAATTTGTATGTACGTTATTCATAAAAAACAGTTTTAGGAATCTATACTTTGTTATCCATTGTAAATCATTGATTAAAATGAACTGTAAATTAAAGTGATTAAAACTTGAGTAAACATTTTAAATGGAATTTTAAATTGCATGGAAACCTTAATAATTTTAAATTTAATTAACTTAATGTAAATTCATCATTTCTTTAAAAAATACATTTTAGTTCAAATGTAAAACACTAGTGGGTAATGTACTTTGTAAAATCAGTTTTTTTGTTCAAAATAAGTAATAATTCAATCCTAACAAACGAAAACCTTGGTAGAAAATTTCATTTTATGTATTTAACAATAAACAAATACACCATAATTGGCACAACATCATGCAACACTGCAACAACCAAGAATATATTTGCATCGCTTCGAGTTGTAGCGTGAAACGGCATCGGCAAATTTAAAAACTTAAAAAGATCGCTTTTTTTGAGCCGATAGCTGCTTTAGCTGTAATAGCTGCATTTTATAGAAAAATATACAACTTTGTGCATACAAAAGAAAAAAAAAACAAAGCAAGAAATTGATTACCTGTCATCATGCTGTTATTTACATAGTCAAAACCTGCTATGGCAAAATCCAGAGAAAAATCCGATATGTAAAATTTTAATAATTCATTACTGACCACTGCAAAAAAAAATTATAAAGTTAAACCATTATTTTGCAAAGTTTTCACATCGAGATTACTCGAATAATTTTGAAACAACGATTTTGTGGTTAAAATGTTACCACAAACGGTTTTGACTGTATAACTAGCATAGGTTCATTTAGATACATATTTACGGCTTATTAAATTTTTAATTGGCATCTACACTGTGTCCAATGGCAAATTGTTTAACGTTTTAAATTTGTTCGATGCATTCTAACATGGAAACAAATTAAACACATTGAAGCAGTATTGGTTCGTCTAGAAGAAGTCAGTTTACAATGTTAAAACCGATTAAATTCAGACCGTGTTTGTGCCGTTACAGAAATGAGCAACTGAAAATGTCAATAAGAGACTTCTGTGGTCCAAATTGTTAAAACAACCTTACAACACTTTAAAATCTATTTCGGCACGATGCAAGCAATTTTTTTGAAAATCAAACATGGTCTTGAAATACCAAAATCAACAATAATCCGAGAAGATTGCGGGCTATCGTTAAATATAACACTCTTATAGAATATTTAATGACATTTTGCAACTTTTGATTACGTTCGATGCTCGCTATTGTAGTTTTTAACTGTTAAGATCACGTTGGCGGAATGGAAAACGCCAAACAACTCCGTTAACTTATCGTTTTTTAACCCGCTGATTACGTGAGAGAGGAGTTTATCGGAAGAAACAAAAAAAATAACAGAGATAAGATATCGCTGGTAATAACTAGTAGCGAGAAGCATGCATTCGAGGTGACATCATGGACAGTATGCCTATTGCTCAGCATCGAGTGCTTAAATCTTGATTCCATTTTAGTTATCGACTCTGCATTCCTTTGTACAGTTGTGCAATTTATTTGTGGACCATTGGCATTGTTGATTAACGATCAGTAAGGCTCATACTTTTCAAACTCCCCTTTTTTTTGTTGGTATGACTAGCAATTACTACAGTGCTTTCGAAAAAATGTAAAACCTTTGGTATCACAAAATATGTGATAGACTAACAAAAACAACAGCTCATTACCTATACAAACGTATGCTTTAACTTGGACCGTACCGAACATTCGATTCGTATTAGAACAGTGGGTCAAAACCTACAAATAGCATCCCTCTATATAGCGCACTACCTGAAGTTGCAATCCCTTGTGGCACGGATCAATTTTACAGAACCAGCCAAACCTGCAAACAGCACTCCCCCCCCCCAAGTAGGACACCTTATGATTCGGTCCCAATTATGTGTGCTATTCACGGGTTTTGCTGTAGTATAGAACTGACAATGGCCATACCATATTGAAAACGCCGGTTTTCCAACTCGTAACATTTAGCTTACCATTGCTGCACCTGTCTGTTTGTGCTATTCTCAGGTTTCGCTGTAAAACCCTAATCGGTACACCCCTAGTTTAAACTGTTTTGTTCTAGCTATAAAATAAAGAAAAATCGTTGTAGACGAGAAACAATCCGAAAACGGATTTAAGATTTAAATAACGTAGTAATACAAAAATAATGTATTCGCCATATATTAATGACATCGTTTCGCTGTGTAAGTAATAGCATGTAGCACCGAACTTGGTATTTAAATACCAAAATATTTACAAATCCAAGTGTTTCACGGTCCCTATGCTAAAATCTCAAGCTATGCATTTACAAAAGCTACACCGATCTGTACGATAATGGCCGACTAGCGATCTCTCGCCTATCTTCCGTACCTCTAAAGCAAAACATTGGAATAATGTCGCCATCTTTTCAAGTGTCTATAACTTGTTTGTATCGATAATGAGCCTTTAAATCTCACTTTTTTAAGATTTTAAAAGCAACAATTTAAGGAGAGAAAACACTGTAGGAGGAGGGTCAAAGCAACTTTTTCGAAAAATCTGAATCCGATTTCGGAGAAATGTACGAATGCCAGAGACGACATAAGGGTGGAGGGAAAACAAACGGCACAACCTAGATTCGTTTTGTTAAACAAAACTTGCGCCAGAGGACGATGATCGACTCGTTTCCCTCGACAAATAAAATAATTTACGGCTTCCGAGTTACAAAGCTCAAAGAATCAAAAACTCGCGACGAGCGTTTCGAACAGATGGGAAGGAATAAGGCGCGGGAATTTTCAGGCAATATCAATTTGTTGCTCCTAAAAATTCTTATTTAATCCTACCGGAACTCGTAAATCTGTATACTTTTTTCTGGGACATGTTTAAGATTAAGCGATTGAAACCTGTTGAAAAAATAAAGAATGAATATATTTCGTTTCAAATTGACAATAACGTGCAAGACAAAAAAAATAACAAACTGTTCATTTACCACTCTGAATTCCTATGATAATAATAGCCTTCGATGCAAGCGGTAGATTTCGTAAAACAAATAAAATAAAATCCGGCAAATGATGCTCCGCTAATATCTTTGATCGTGTGATCAGGTACTAAAAAGTGTTCCTAAACATCAAGAAGAAAGCAACGTAAGACATTGTTCGAGTTTTACTAAATGCTTTTTGCCCAACTAGCTGTTATTGGAATTAATGAGATTTCAATTAAAGCTCGGTTTGACAAAAAGTCAAATTGAACTTTGAGCTCAGCTTGCATAGTGCAATTTCCCTTAAACGGTGTTAGATTACGAAACAACTTACTTTCCACCTCATGAAAACGAAATCTGTATTCCTCAGATCGTCGTAGTCGAAATGGTCAGTGTTAAACGTTTTTACATAGCTACAAAATGACTGAAATTTACTCTGAAACATAAAGAAAAATACACATATTACAATTTGTAAAGCCAAGAACTAATTAAAAAATCAAGAAAAGGAGCAAATTTGCTTTCTATTTAAATGGGTTTTCTTACCCAATGCTTTTTATCTACATCCTCGTCTGCATCCCACTTCCTTGTTAAAAAAGGGTATTTCTTGCTAATGATTTCTCCGTCGAAGAACGTCGTTAATGTAGGATATTCTTCCGTTAGACCCTTAATTTTAAGATAGCCGCACAGGTAAGCGTTTTCCTCGTCGACATGCTAAACACAAAAGTAAAACGAGATTTATATATATATATATAGGATACATCACGATAAATTCAAAATATAGATTCTCCGTTAGCTCATAGAGGCATTTGCGAGGTACCGTAGATTCGGTCACAGATTCTGCACACAAAGCCGGATTTGTCTTTAATAAAGGGGTTTAATGAGTTCTAAGCAGAAAAATTATAAACACAACATTTGGAATTTCATACAAAAAGTTGGGCACGCAACCAGAGCGCTCTATATCAATCAGAACTAGATCGGCATACTGCCAAATCCAAGCAGATCAAGAGATCTCCAGGCATCCTCAACTGATAAGACAATTAGCCATTTACCCATGGACATTTACCCACATGGACATTTACATGGACATTTACCCACACTCCGGTTATGCACCTATTTTCAGAAATTTGAGTCTGGTACGGTTTAGTTACAGATTTGTTATGTTAGATCAGGTTAGGTCAAGTAGCCCCATACTTATGTTAGGCACCTATTTTAGGTAATTTGTGTTAGGTTAGGTGACATTCGGTCATGTTTTGTCTGGTTATGTTAGATAAAATGTGGGAAAACGTCCTAACACCATCCCTTATAACGACCTCCCTTATCAGGCTCAAGAATAAGTTAAGACTCGTAACCCAAATTTATCACAATGCTTAATTAACTTATAAACACATGGAGTCACGGACATTAAATCCCACTGTCAGGTGGAACCATGTCAGTCCATGGTCAGACATCCAGTTTAGGTCAGTTTAGACCGCTGAAGAGCACCACTTCAGTGTCTGGCACTCCTAAAGACAAGGGAACCATCGTGTTTTGCAAGTTCTAGGAATGTGAGCACACGACCCAGATATTTAACTGGGTTCTTACAGTCAATTAGGTTAGCGTTTGTTTTATCCCTCACTTTACTTTCACCTAGCTGCCTAATCTGGGCCATGGGTTAAATAGGCCTAACGGCGTTACCTGTAGGACTACTTCTACGTCGTAACAGTTGCCTTTGCTCTTCTGATGTCCCTGGAATTTCGAGCCGTTGTAAAGTAAGGACCTGGTGACCCCTAGCTGATGAGAGTTGGCCGGTGGGGGCGGATCAATGGCCCGAACAGGCATTCTTCCCGAAGGTCCGGCACGGCGACTGAAGATCTTTTTGAATCACGGTCGAACGCGCTGGACACAAATTCGGCGAAAACGAAGAAGTAGTTGGCGGGCGGCGGTTTTTAGCGCGTGCCGGACACGGTGGCGCCACCTACCGGCCGGCGCTCATTCATTCCCTCCACACTTTGATCCCAGGTCTATTTTTGTGGAAAAATTGGAGAAATCTTGTTTCTTTTTGGCCTTTAACCGAATGATATCTCTCTGTGGTGATATATGACACTTGCAGATATTGAAATGGGCGTGGTACTATTTCCTAGAAACTGCTGCTATCACATTTGATCAGGATTAAATGATCTGGTGTAGTCCTACATACCAGAATAAGTCTTTTTTTCTAAATTATTTTTTTTATTTAATTTTGGAAACTTATAGGAACTAATGGAATGTACGAGGACCTAGCATAAATATTATATTATTTGTTTAAATTTTTTGTTTATGTAAATGTATATTCCATTTCATGGAAATATGTCTGCAGGTAAAGTTTGCAATTGTAGAGAGTCTGGTAAACTTTACGGACATATTTCCATGAAATGGAATATACATACTCATAAACAAAAAATTTAAACAAATAATAGAATATTGATGCTAGGTCCTCGTACATTCTATTTGTTCCTATCAGTTTCTAAAATTAAATAAAAAAATAATTTAGAAAAAAAGGCTTATTCTGGTATGCAACCCTCTTAAGTCGATATCTGCAATTGTGACTTATCACCACGGAGAGATTATTCTGATATCTTTCAAAACAAAATTTTTCAATTTTTCAACAAAACTATAGATGGTTTTTGCATGATTATTGCATGAAGGAAGATTCTGCTATTCTAAAGCCGGGTTTTCCTAGCTGCGCAATACAGCAGCCTTATTGCGCTGGGGACCCAACATGGGGAAATCAATGTACCTGTTTTCCTACAGTGCGCACTACGTAAAATGCCGCCGCTTCCCGCACTTCGTGAAAGGAGGACCGACTCAGATCGGGTCCTATAAAAGGCGGATTTTCCTAGCTGCGCAATTTCTGTGCTGCGTAGAACTGAATAAGCGCGTTGGCAGGAACGTGCAATTGAAACACGCTGCAGATTTGAGTTTTCCTCCTAACTTAAAACCCGGGTGCATAAAGCAAATTCGGTGCCTTCTGGAAAGAGCTCTGTTCCAAGTTCAAACAATTTTCGTAATAAGTATTTGTATGGAACTGGCCCTTGGTGCACTGCTTACCGAGCTAGTATAGACACGACCAGTCCACCTGTCACGCAGGACGTGAAATGCTGACATACAACGCAATGCGCTCTGTAGGAAAACAAACCCATTACTATATCTTTGTGTCTGGTATCCTGCGGTACTATGCAGCTCAAAAAACCTTCAGCTAGGAAAACCAAGCTTAAAAGCTGTCATACACATTCAGTCCAAATATTGAGGTCTGCACTGCACAGTCTTGGCCTGAATGCCCTTGCCCAACACACACTATTGGGAATTCCTCAATCTTTCCCGGCTTCAGTTAGGAACCACAGAACCAGAGCAAATTGACAACTTACATATGTATTTGCAGCCACCCAAACCGTCAAGTGATTTTATCAAATCCTCAAACTAGCATTAAATCCTCGCCAACATTTAGTTGGTTCATCAAAATTCAGGAAGTGGCAAACTTGCAGACACCTGTGCACGTCCCTCTGAAAACTTACCCAAATTGTTGAATTTGGGTTAGGTTCGATAACCCGCTAAGCAATGACACAAACAGTCTTCTGTTCATCTCGCATAATGTTTATTTAAAAAGCAAAATTTAATTTCTGGAAAAAAATACAGAGGTTATTCAGAGCTAAAAATTGAAAATTGAATCGAGCCTGACCTGAATAGAGATTTTGAAAAATAGCCTACATTTTTCGGGAGGTAGAGAGTGAGTTTCAAAAATTCATCAACTAGATACTAAAGGCCTGGAAGGATAATATGAGACTATGGAATGTAAAGAGGATAATATTATTTCACAGGCCAGCATGCTCAGGCACGGCGAACTTCATAATAGTTACATGTTTAACGTACTTTGCTAACTATGTAAAATTCACAAAATATAGTAGGTACAGATAATACAAACTCTGCTCAACTGATTACACGATTAACAATAATATATTTACATAGTAATATCTAATAAGCACAAACAAAGAAGAAAATGGAAGACCCGTGTATCGCATAAGCAAGTTTTAGGCAATAGAAAGATTGAGCAGCGTGTCGTACAACGACACATTATCGACAACTGCGCATGCGCAGTACGAAACGTAATCCTGCGAGTCGGAAAAGTGCACGTCAAGCAAGCATAGTTATTGTGCATTAAAACGACTCGCCTGGCAAACGTTAGCAGGACAAGTCCGGCGAAAAATAGCGACAAAAAATAGTGTGGTGGCGCTATATCTTACGACGCTTCTACTACATGACACGCCACTTTGAATTTTAATTTGAACGCCAATTACAAATGCTCCCGAGTGGTGGCGCTAAACATAAGGCGCTTTTGCCAAAAGACGCGTCATCAAAAATGTATTGATGACTAACTACTCAAACTGAATACAGGCTTATGTTTTCGAAATGGAATCTAAATATATTTTCAAACGGAGTCGTAAACGGTGAATGCTTTAACGTTGTGCTCAATCTTTCTAATTTCAATTAGATGCAATGGAAGTGTTCGAAAAAACTCGCGATTCATGATATTTGCACTAGAATATCTTTTGTGCATATATATATATATATATATAAACGATGTACGTGTATACAAATAGAAAGTATGCTTCTCGATTGGTCCGTGACAACCGTAACACAATACCTTTGATTTTATTCGTGATGCGCCAAGACGGTATCGAAAGCATTTAAGAACATCTCGGCGTGATGCTTTTGGAAGACTAGAGCGGGTCGAAAACGTATAGTGGCATCCCCACAGCCGCCGGAATTGATTCCTTAAAGCATTGCAACTTGTCTTATTAGTCTTGTTAGCAACTTGTAATTTGAAAATCAACACGGCACAATTACCTTGCAGTTTTAGTTTGTTGACAAAGTCGTCTCTAACTTTAGGTGTGCAACAATCGATGGCGCAAAACGTGCCGACACCGCGAGCATTGCTTAGCACGTTCGGGTAACGTTTCTGAGCAAAGAAAGCGTTACAAATTAAAAAACAATTTACGTATAAAATAAGGATCACATCGATGATCCGATTTACGAGCTTAGCTACCTGTGCGTCTTTGAGTCCGTTTAATAAGACAGTCCCTGCTTCGTTTACATTTGCTAAAAGATTGTCTCGTCTCATCACTTTCAGTTGAGCTTCCAACATTATGATTTTGGTTGGATCTCCAACCCAAGTATTAAATATTCGGTAAGGCTAAAGTTAAACAATTAGAAGATGAGTGCACGATTAAAATGCTGTCTGCGAAAGGGATGTTATTCTTGCCTGCTTTGGTCTAAATTCTTGTTTGTAGTAGTATCCACCGGTGAGCATCTTTTTACCAAAACTGACGATATCTGGAGGATTGTTGAGTCCCCACTGTTCGTGAGCCCAATGCGTCCCGGTAGGTCCGCAGCCAGTCTGCACCTCATCGCAAATAAAACCAACACCCGCCTGCAAATTCGATCAAGTTGAAAAAAATAAGCATTGTGTGCAGAAGTTACGATTCAGTTGTTGCGCTATTCCGTACCTGGGAAGCGATTGCCCTTAGCTCACGAAAAAATGCGATAGAGCCGTGATGGTCCCCGCCCTCAGATTGGATCGGTTCGACGATGATGCCGGCTACCGGTTTGTTACGCTTCTTGGATGACTCGATTATATCGCGTACCTTGATAAAACGGGCGATGCGATAAATACGAGCAGAGATTTACGGGAGGTTATAAACTACCCGAGTTTGGCTCTATGTACCTCCTCTAAACACTTGCGATCCTCTGCCTCGTTTTCCGCTCTATGGTCCTCCAACGGATATTTGTACCGTGGGAAATTAGCCACCGGCCAATCGAAAGCCGGACAGTCGACTTTGTGGATGCCTTTGGAATGAGTCGTGGTCAATGCCCCTGCAAGGGGAAAAATATAATTTACGGAGATGCGCAGTTAGTATTTATTTCGGAATATGCTCGTATTTTCGGATGAATCTTGCCTAAGGTGCGACCGTGAAACGCTCCGTGAAAAGATAGGATGGACAGCGAAGGCGTGCCAGGCGCCTTGTTGTTCATACAACTATCTAAATCCTCGGCACTCGGCAAATTACCGCCGCGCTGCTTTTCCTGAATCAATCACGGACGTAAAATTCGTAAAAATGTCAACTACAAGTTCAACTTTTCATAAAAGCAGAGATTTCATGGAAAAATTTACCATATACCAGAAGAAAACTGACTTAAACGCGTTTTCGTTCGAACAGGAGCCACAGGCCATCGTTTGGACCTCTTTGAAGCCCTTTGGTGCAACCTGAATACAAAAAAAAATCCGACTGCGATAAAGTTTGCATGTTTCGAGTAACGGCTAATTTCAGAAACGTAATAAAATGCACATACTGACAGCAATGCATTTTGCAGTCTTTCGGGCCAGTCACCTGATGGGAAAATGCCAAGCGCCGGGCGGTTCACAAATGTGGCCTAATCGTAAAAAAATATAGCATGAAATGCCCGAAAACCAGAGCTACATGATTATTTTACAATTTTTTTACCAAATTCTTTGGGTCTTGGATTACTTTAATCATATCTGGATGATTGTATCCTAAAATGTATTCAATTTATACGTCAATTTTTCACGCTTTGCACGACATTGACATCTTTTTAACATGTTCACATAACATCGATGACAACAAACGTTGCGGGAAATATACAAGTTAAAAAAACAATGCTACGAACCCAATGGAAGCGATGAAATTTGCATGTAAATATCCAGAAGAACGTTATCGTCCACATCAACGATAAAATTGCCCAACGATTTCTCATAGTTAACGAATAGGGAAACTGATCCAGCTTGCTAGCGGGAAAGATGCGACATTTTCAACGTGTCATTTTTGGTTATCGAGTTTTTGAGTTTGCGTCAATTTACCTGTATATTGCTTAAAGTTTCTAATAGGCGCTTTGATTTTGGACCTGGTACTTCGCTAGTTTTAACCGTTGGCCTGCTGGGTTCGTTTGCAACTAACGATTTTGATAATGTGGAAGCTGCACATCTTGAACCTGTAACAAAACACAATTATTTCACGAAAAGTGTGTCGTTTTTATTATTTCTTGGCAGGTTTGATGGTTTCGAAGGATCGCTGAGCGGACTTTTATTTAATATTTTTTATTTTATTGAAAAAATGATATAAAGTCTAGTGTGCCTTAACAATCTTTGAATTTTACTCGGCTGCAAGTTGTAAAATACTGGAAGAAATGTTATTCGAATTTCTGTAATTGGAAGTGCAAGATGATTCTGCTTAATAGTGTATGCCAACCCTCCTTCCTTAATTTATCTCTTGTCAAGGCTAAACTTCAAAACTTTTCCAACTTAATGGTGAGACTTGGTGGGCTGATATTCCCATCTGTCCATGTGAGGTTTTCACATAAGATTTTTTTTAATTTTTGATAAAAGTGTCCCTGGACAGCAGTTGGCACGTGTTGCATCCAACTGCAAGAGGCTCAACGAAGGATTTGCAGAATTGACATTTCAAGGCCTGTATACATTAAGAGGAATCAGTATTGTTTTGGAATCTAGCGCTGGTACAAAAATAGCGTATTAATCTCGAGAACACCCATATGCCAAAAAGAAAGCAATAAGCCAGTTTCAAATTCTGCAATTACTCTAGCTGACAGTACTTAATGAGGATGTGTCAAATGGAACCGAATATCCCCCTTCCTAACATTTCAAATACAAAACGAATGATTTATTCCCTGAGAAATTTGGCCGAAGTCACTTCTCTGGAGGTCATTTTTTGATTAGGAAGCCAACTAGTGATGAAAGCAGCAATTTTAGTCTTGATAAAAAGTTCATTGTATTCGTGAATGTTTCGAGAACTTTCATTCAACGTATAAAAAACGGTTCATCAATCATCTTATTTGAAGCAATGAAAATGATGGTGTCATTTATGCTGACACTTACTTACATTTATTTCAATGATTATAAGCTCGCTGAGAAAAATTTAGAATGTGATTTTTTCCACACACCCGGTTATTTCGTAAAATGGGCCCTATTTGGATTATGTTATACATACATGAAAATAAAGGATTAATTATTGCGCAAAGGAAAATCCTGCACATCTAAGTTGACTTATATATATATATATATATATATATATATATATTTCCTTTGGATTTTCCTAATTAATCCTTTATTTTCATACTAAATAACTAGTGTTTATATATACTATTTCCCAAATTCTTATGTGACCATAGCTAATCATATGTGTGCTAGCTGTTTTTGTTATATAGAGCCACTTAAATGTACATATTTAGCATATGTATACATGTATTTCAGAAATTTATTTATCAAATATATTGCACCAAAAATGTAACCAGCAACCTTGAAAAGTTAATATAATAACAAAGATCGTATTACATGTGCATGTAGTCATGTACATGTAATGCCAACAGGACCTACAACCAAAATGTTTTTTTACAATATAAACTACAGTACATGTACATCAATTTTAACAGTCTGATCAAATAATCGTTAAACTAGTTTGACAAATCAGTTCTAAATAGCATCCACCAAAACTAGGGTTTTACATATTCGTTAGCGGATTTTTCCAATTAGCGAATAAAAAAGTGCTTATATATTACCATTTAATCCATTTCGGTGATTATTTTGCAGCAATTGTCTAGCGAATTTGGTACATTTTAAAGCACGTTGACCAACATCAGCCAGCCCCATTTTTAAAGCTCGATGACAATTGACACTTGAGGCAGAAGAAATGTGTGATTGTGCAGGAAAGCAGTCCCTCTAAGCATCTTTACCCCTCAGATGGAACAATGGACTTGACAGAAATATGGGGAGGATGCATAAGATCAAGGACAACCAGCACTGTTTTATTCAACACTAAAAGGCGGCAAATTTAAGATTTAATGTTGCACAATTGAAATCGTTTCTAAAACATGCTGCATATATTTCTGGCATCAAGTGTAAAAATTCAGAACTAAAAAACCAATATTATTTCACTAAATAGTAAGTAAAGCGGTTTAGGGACCGTTTTGATGGCAGGGGATCCAACATGAAAAATAAAATATACTTGTGGGTTCCAACGGCGCAAAAACCCACGCTACGTCGAAAGCTTATTTATAAATTTATAAATAATGTACCGTGATACAATCTAAGAAATCAATTTCAGTGTTTCGTTTTCCAATGTTGGGATATTTGGTGATTACAATACATTAATACACCGGGTTCTCTAATCAAAATCCCCAAAAGATGTTGGCGTAATAAATCTTCGAGTAGCAAAATGTTCCAAATGTTACCTTTATTTTTTAATCTTCACAGAGTTGAATACAGAAAGTTGCAAATTTACATCATTCCTGAACCACGGGTTTAGTGTTACCTGAAACAAACATTTCATTTTTAAAATATCCTGTAATCCAACACGAGAAATCCGATCCATTTAGAAAAGAATTAAATCTCACCATTTTCCCCTGCAATGGTGCTCGTATCCATTAGCTCAGCATCGTGGGAATATTTACAGTTTTCACCTCGATCACATTTACCCTATTATAGAATAGCAATATTTATGCAAATAGTTCAAAGCTTACGCAAATTTCCATTCAAATGCCTATGCACCTTTTTGAATCTTTTGCACGAAAATGCTTTCAAGTCTCGCGATTCTTGTTTATTGCCATCTTCCGGGCGACTTCGCTTCCCTTGCATTCTTGCTTTCTTATCACATTCTTTTCCACTTAAAAAGCTAAAAAAAAAAACTATTCAGCAAAGCAACACCGTAATATTAATTGCCGATCAAATACGACGAACCTCGTTTTCGCTCGCATTTTCGGACCCCAGTATCTTTCTGGATTTACTTGAAAGCGGACTAGTCCTTTCGTTCTCGATTCCGGGTTTGCTTCCGGGTGAATTTCAAAAGAAACCTCATGTCTAATTATGAACGGAAAATAAGAATATTTCGAAATCTTATAACTATTAATTTTTTAGAAAGTATATAATTCGGCTCACGTAGGTTCTTTGGATAAAATTATTTTAGAAGGACTTTCGTCGGTCACCTTCCTTTCCACGGGATGTAGCTTAGCCTGTAAGAATAACTTGTTAATTCATAATTGTAATAATTTAAGATTTCAATATAATGTAATAGAAACTTACCCAATGTCTCATTACATCCCATATAAATTCAGGAGGCGCGTTTGTTTTAATAGATGCTTTATGCGCGTGCGAATACGAAACTTTGTAACCGGCATTCAAAAAAGCCGATCTAACGTTAATATTAGAAACTAGATTAATTAGGGCCTGTTGCACCAGCAAAGGTTAAGAATTTTCACCTTAGTTGGTGCAACCAACTGAGGTGAAAATCTAAGGTTTTCTAATTTCTGGTTAAAATATAACTCCTGGTTAACCTCCAGGTTAGCTGTATGTGTTACACCAATTAACCCTTGATAAAATAACCCAGGATTATAGAACCCATGTTCCAACATGCAGAAAACAAAATGGCCGCCATCTAATTCTAGAATATTAACCCGAGGTTAACATTGCCTACGCGCTGGATTAACCTTTCGCTCTATTTTTCCCTAACCCACACTTGTGCAATTCAAGGGTGGGTTAACCTAGTGTTATAAAGCAGATTAACCCTAGATTATTCTTAACCTTTGTTGGTGCAACAGGCCCTTAGTAGTTTAAATATTCAAGTAACACACATCAGCTGGAATGCATTACCTGAACAGCGTAATTTTTGGGCAAATAGTGTGAAGAACGTTACTTAATTTGTCGAGAACGTAGTAAAGAGGCACGTCGGTTAATTCCTGCAAAATAATGAAGAATTATTGGTTTACCACGTACTTTATTTTCAACTAGTACTGGAAATATTGAAAATGCAAACCTCGTTAACAACGCTTAGCATTCCATGCATTCGTTTTGCCGTGTTAAACTCGTCGGGGTGTCGTTCCAAAGAATCTAGAATCTTTTCCACAAATTCGGGACTGTGCAATTTGTCCGCCCATATGGGGCCACCTATCTGAATTTAAAGAAGCTTTATTAAATGCCGAGTAACAGGTAGAGCAATCTACGGAAACGATAACCTAAAACAACATTAATTCTAACCTGATACCGATGATCGCAGTGCGAGCATTTCGAGCCCACCACGGGCCCGATTGCTGGAGAATATTTGAAACTGAAACAGAAAACACGTGTCGTGAAGTTGACAAAATAAAATCTGTAACTCGAATGAAAGGTGAAACCTACTTTTTTCCATTATCGTAAGGAGTGCACCTGCCCATCGGCTGCAGCACGCAAGACTCGCATCCGATGCACTGAAACACGAGAGCCAATTTGCTAATAGAGGAAAAATGGTGTGTTTATGATTACTGGTAACGTTTCACCTTTTTCCGAAAAACAGAATATTGCATCTACCTGGCGCTTTGCTTCACTTTAGATGGACTGACAAACACCTTTACAAAAATCCGGATGTAGAAATCCACGCTCAACGACAACAATGGAACGATGTAGCGGCCGTAACGATTGGCGTGTGATTCGATGCACTGCAAAACTATCCTTAAAGCCTTAAATTTAAAAATTCAACTGGGTGTTAACGACAGTTCTTAATGGAACGGAAAATGCTTTTTTGCCCATTTTGGTCTATTTGCTGTAGTATTTTTCAAGCTATTTTATACCGAATATTGTCCCAACTTTGAACTATACTAAAAGCCACTATTTTTGTCTGTCGACTATCTACATTAATCGTCGCTTTCTGATTGCTGTGTCGGCTTGTGACATGTATCATATGTGTACATCTGAATATAATAATTCTTACCATTTCGTGACTATGTTTGCCTTTCAATGAAATGGCACCGTATTTGGCATGACACGTTTCACTACAGTTCCCGCACAATACTGCCAAATCTGTACACGTCACCATCAGCAAACCTAAAGAATGCAACGGAGTATTATTTAAAATATTGATACATGACGCGAGCAAATTAATGGGTATTACCTCCGTCGTGGACCGCTTGCACCGCACCATCTAAAAACATGGTCGGACTTCCGTACGGATCGATATCAACAATATCAAAGCGATCCTGCTTGTGTTTGTACATGAACAACCTATGTTACAGATAAACAAAACCGCTTTATGGAGAATTCCGGAATGAGATGAGAGCGAACTATACGAGACTTGACACAGAACGACTTACGAAGCATCGTCCTCGTTTGCAGTCACCATATGTTCCACTTTGTTGTATTTGACGTTACGAGAAATCGACTCCACGGCTTGAGAAGATGCATCGTTTGCAATTATGTGCTTCACGCCAGGTATTTCCATGGCGTACCTTATTGAACGCAAACCTGATGCAGCCAACGCTTCGAGAATCGTAACGCCATTCTAAAGACAGACAAGTTAGATACGGCCGTCTCAATTAACAATGGTGTTAGCTTTTAAAAATGCAGTTTTATGCTAATTTACCGAGCATGGTTTGCCGGCTTCATGGATCTCTTCAGAGTTTTCTACGGCATCTTTCTTACTTTCCTTTCGTAACTGCAAAAACTCTTTGGTATATTCCCGTATCACTGATATACTATAATATAAGAGTATTTTTACAATTCATGATTGGTTGAATCAGTCTGTGCACAATTTTTGGTTTACTTGCGTACTTGCACAGACATCGCCGCAATTTTTGTAACACAAGACCACCACAGTCTTTAGCTAATTAGCTGACCTTTCGGCATACAAGTGCCGTTTCACCCATTAATATTAGCCAAGGACCTTAGATTACCTAGGGCCTAGGGTGTAAACTTTTTAGGCTCGAAACTTGAGCTCGTTTGAGTTCCTTGCAAAATCGTATCACAATTTCAAAAACAATTAAACAAGATCGTAGTCCACGGCCCTTGACAAGTTGCTATGCTAATTAAATAGGTCAGGTTAGGGCCCTGGTGTGACAACATCTGTATATGTGCTCGAAATGTAATCGAAACTCGTTCGAGTTCCTTGAAACCACGTATTAAGCAACATTTAAATGCGTTTAATTAATATCACATATTTCTATAATACCTGACATCTCTATTGAATTCTTGTACAGGATTATAGAAAACATCGTGAGAACTTGGAAATAAAACTTCGGCCTTCCCTTCCTTCACAATCGTATAGGCGGATTTATCGATAGAGAATTTGGGGCTGTCACTTGCTTCAGCACTTAATTTCTCAGTTGAAACTATTTCAGTTTTCTCTGGATTAACTGCCATGACTTTAAAACTTTTACGAAATATTTTAAAAGACAAATTTCTTTGTTTTAATACGTTTTTAAACATATGAAAGCAGATCAGCACGTTTTCAAATACCACACATTAAGCGGCCATTAAAGGAAACCAGTGTTACAAACTACCATGTCATCCTAGAAATTTAAAATAAGTTCAGAACATTATTTAATACAAATTCTCTTATTTAAATATATTAGTAAAATAAAAATGTAACCTAAATCAGTGATGATACAATAAATTTAAAAACAATAAATGAATTAAGTCATGTTTTGTCATCTCCATTTTATCCCTAGAGTGTTCCAATTTTAGGTCAATTGCATGTAAAAACATGAATTCAAAAACATGGATGAAAAAATGTCCAAATCAAACGACGTCTATTCAGAAAATTGGGAACGTTTTATGATTTTGTGGAGCGTAACTCCAGAATTTTATATCGGGTCTTGTATAATCTGCGTATTTGCCATAATCTGTGTTTATTTCGTGACTAGAAACGATAAGTATACAGAGTGCGTCAAAAATCCTGACTATTGGACCAACGAATGCAAAGGAGATAACAAGCACAAAACTGAATATAGAGGACACGAACATGGCTTAGAAGCTGACAGCAAACATGATCACAATTCGCTGAGAAATAGAAGACATCCTAATTCAGGGCAAACATCATCATTTCGGGTAAATCTTGTATGCCTGCTATAGCTATTAGCATAACAGGTTCTCCCTATATGTTATTTCATTATACATTTACAATGAAACCTTCCAAAGGTAGCCAACCAAAATATGGACAAATTCAGTCATTGTGTACAGGTGGTCACTATACAGAGTATAGATGCATGTAGCCCCTATATGCACTAAAACCAATTTATGTAAAGTGGCCGCTATACAGAGTGCTGTGGTCACTTTTTAATGAAATTGCATTTTATTGCACCATTTCACAGTGTTAAGGGACCTTGTGTTTAATCTATTTAGGATAACCTGAGTCAACAGACATCAAGCGAGCCTCTGGATGACGAGCTATTAATGGATGCGGACATTTTGATGCAGCCATCCTCACCTTATAAAAAATCGCTTTATCGACTAGCGGCCGAGAAACTGGAAGCCTCTTTAACCGAGGAGCAGATTCGAGAAGAAAGAGAGTAAGGGCAGATACATTTTTTTACTCGAGCAGAATAGTACTTTAATATTCATATCCGAAGTTAATAGCTGTGTTTCTATGTGCATTTGCAGGATACAAAGGCAACAGCTAAAAGCAATTTACGATTTAATGCGAGATAAAAACGACGTTTTTGGAATCGAAGAAATGTCGCAAGTTGAAGAACAAATGAAATATTATAGTTGAATGATGTTCCGTGTTTTAGTCAAACGTGAAAATAAGTAAATGTTAGCTTGTGTATGTAAGGAATTGAGAGTCTACCATGACAAGTGCTGACTATGTGATAATAACTGCGTAAGATAGAAATATAAAGTTAATAATTTTTTATAATGCGGAAGAATTTATTTGAAAATTTAGCTTATTTCTTTTAGATTAAGCATGCATTCGTATGCAGGCGATGTTACTTTCATGCTGTCACTTACTGAGCAATAAACAATCGCCTTTATTTTAGAGTATGTATTTACAAAACTTAAAAAGAATGTGAATAATATGGCATTTTTGGGCAGAATGTTTCGTCAAATTCCCAAAACCAATTCCGACTATTCCAACCCAATTTCTAAGTGCAAGTCGTTCGAGTTATATGTCAACTTTTATGCGTTTTGCGGATTAGGTTAAAAAATTTTAATTCAACCACCTTGTCTAGAGTCAATCTATGCTGTTCAATAGCTAGTCATTTTCTTATTATATCTTAGGATTATTTGTATAAATTGTATCGTGACTAATAATTAAATAAAGATGTTCTTGCCTTATTGTGCTGGTTTTTTTCTACGTAGTATTGGGGTACGATAAAGCATGCGTCGAATGCGCAATCGTTGAATTTAAACTGCAAGAGAATGAATCCAAATTAATATGTTTCCAGTTAAAATTGAAAAAAAAATATTCAAATTTGGCGCCCATATAACCCCCTGGGACTCGCACAGCTGCCCTCTACAGGACAAATGAGGACATAATCACTATCACAATATTATGGCGGTCAAAGAAGATGAAACAACTTCTAGGGATTACCGAAAAAGGGCTGAATTAGGACGAATTCTAGTCAAGGAAGAAGTACAAACTAGGATTAAAATGGTACAAGTGCTGTAATGAAACTTTTAGCTGGCCTAGCATGGGGTTTTCCAATATAAAAGCACTACTGCAGTCTTTGTTTTCTGACAGGGGATCCCAATAATCAGATGTTACCTTCCAACTTACAAAAACAAGCATGTTATTATTCTTGTTTAAACTACATTTTAAAGACAAATTGATCATGTAAAGCCCCATTGCATTAAATTTAAATATCAGGATATAAATGTTGATTATATATACGTAAAAAATTGAACCCTTTATATGAAAACTGCCACTTTCTAGAAACTAACCTAAACAATTTCAAGTTGTAGTTTATCTCCCTGTGGTAAAAATAAACAAATATCAAAACAGACAAGTACAGTGATGGTAAACTAAGCTTTATTACGGATCGGACTAGAACTGGTGTTTTCAATGTGGTATATGGCCGTTGCCAATAGTAAACTACAGTGAAACCTGTGAATAGCCCACTCCATTGGGACCGTGCGCTAGATGGGAAGGAGTGCTATTTGCAGGTTCAGCTGGTTCTGAAAAATTGATTCCCGCCGACTTTGAAATATTGCTAAAATCATGGTCTAAAATTTTATAGCGTACAATAGAGAAATTGCATTGGTTTCTATCATTCTATTGACCGTAAGTCCACTTCTAATGACTGGATCATTGAACAATAAATTATTAGTTTAAGGGGAAACTAAACACCCCGTTTCCTATGGGGAAAGCTCTCAGCCAAGTCAGCGACTTGTGTAATTAAAAT
>JAQGCC010000952.1:0-28249 GCA_034698905.1 Xestoiulus laeticollis
CTGCCATCTTGATTGGATTCGCGCAACTCGATCAAGACTTGATGGACATCAGTACTCTTGATTTCGTCGGTGTGAAGGTGTTATGCAAAGGATGCCATGGCCTCGTGGAATGTTACTGCATGTACATGTAAAGGAGAATGTCAATAATTTATGTTTTTGAGTCACCATTGATCAAACATTTCTACACGTTTGTATACATATACATATGTAGCTGTCGTTCCATCCACAAAGAATTTAAATTTTAAAGAACAATAATAATGTACGTGGGTCCCCTTCACGTACAATCCATTCCCTATTTTGCATACAAAGTGCCCATGCTCGACACCATCACTAGATACAGCGGTCATATATTTTCAATAGAAGCAAAAAACAAACATTTCTAGCATTGATTGACTCAGGCAATTTCAAAAATATCTACAAATCAGTATTGAAAAGGTTTTAGTGTACGAGTCATCGAGTGCACCAAATAGCATGCACGCAGCTCCCCCTATTTCGCTAAAGTAAAAGGGGTGTGGGGGTGAGGGCGTTCATTCAAATAATGCAATTTAGTGGTGGCTTTTGTGAGTGATCTCTAATGACCAATTATATCCATTTAATTTTGTTCTACTCCACCGTTGCCTCGAGTTAGATTTGAGTTGAAACCATAATAAAACGCCATTCATTGGCATTGTTAAGATAGTGGAGGGTGGATTAATAAGCTGGATGAAATTCCCTGTCATCCCCCGTTGAATTTCCCTCGTTTCCTTCGGATTCCCCCGTCGTCACCCCCAGCTTCTCTCCTCGGGCTGTCTGTGATTAACTGCGGTAACGCAGCGTTTCCGGCCCAATTCTAAATTGCACACCAGAGTGCGCAGCCAACAGGAAATGATTTCCATGAATGCTGATAACAAAGTTTCGCTGTTTCCTCTCCCCCTATATATCTATGCTACAGCCTCACTCTCATCTACTCCTTTTATGCATTTTTAGAAGTTGGATGAAGGGGAGGACACGATTCGCCATTTAGACCATCGGTCTCCCCCAACACAAATTCCCCACATGTGCAAACAGGGCATATAAGTCCTCCTATCCATGCTGCTGGTCAATTTAGTCGGTCCCTAAGCCCCTACAATGACTACCTTGCGGTAACGATCAGTTGGCATCGGATTCCCCCAGACACTGATGACATCACTGTCAAATCTATAGCAGAATTGTTACCATTTACCCTCGACAGGTGTAACGTTCTTAAGGAATCCCTGCCAACTCGTGAAAGTTTCTCACGGGGCATTTAAAGACCAGTTTTAATAAGCTAATAGAAGGATTGAGCAGGTTTAATTTTACTGCGAAGTAAAAGTCGTTATGCTCCTCAAAAACGTTGTGGTGTCACGTTAAACTACTGACTACTGAAATTGTCGTCTTCCCTCAACAACAAACCCATTAACGTCGTCCCCACGCATGCACACTGGCCAATGAAACCTATATTGGACTGATAGTGGTACAAGCTTACTAGGCAATACTGGGCCAATATTGCACTCTTATTTTGCATTCAATAGCGGGCCTATCTTAACCCAATTTATTTTCCAGAACCGGGTTACCTAGAGCACCTACGGTGCTTTTTCACCACGTTTGCCAAGCGGGTTTTCCACCCGTGACAAAACGTGGTGACGTCTTTATCCAATGTTAAAACTAAAAATTACTGGTTTAATTTACATATTTTTCAATGTGTAATAAACAATATATCCTACCATTACTATCCAGTTGCCATCGTTTTACTCCCATATTTACCTTAAAGATTGGAACCGACGTGAGACTCCGTAAAAAGTATTCGGGGAATTTCCCGGTTTTTACGGAGTCTCCCTTGGTCAATCATTTCGCGGCGGCGAGGGCTGGTAAGCCGTCAGCCGCAACATTAGGCTTTTCAAAGGGATGGGGAAGTGTCAACGTAAGCCGGCCAGCCATTCGAACATATAGGCTTATTCTAACACGTTCGAGAAAAAATGGTGACGGCTGTATTGATGCCGTAGGTTTTGTGAGCTCGTTTTGTAAGCTTTAATATACAGTATAAGGATTGTTGGTTCAGTTATACATGTAGATAACATAAGAGGACCGATATTGGGCCTAAATCTATTCCAGTATAGGTCCATTTATTGTAATCTATATATTGGCAATTATGGCAAAATGTTAACATTGCAATATTGTGCCAATATTGAAAAATTTCGGTTAATTCAGCTGGAATTTGTCCTAATATCTTAATGCAGTGGTTATCAAAAAATGTGCTTCGCAGATTCTGCAGGTTTCAGAGCATATTTCGATATACAGTATTAGCTTCTGTAACATGTTATAGTATACTGCAAATAACATGGCCACGCCATATTTAAAAAGGTTAAAACTCTGCATGTTGTATATACAATTGTGCAAGAAAATGAATGTTGAATAGCACGATAGAAATCCTCCCTATAAAAAATTGATTTACAGATAAGTTTCCCATTTCAACCTGTTAAAAATTAAGACCGTTTTTGCTATACAATTTATAATTTCAAACGCTCTGAACATTTTAAGTTTGAATTAATAACATTATTTGTTTATGTACAAGCGAAACACGTCAACATATTGCATCTTAAGTTAAAAATGGTTAAAAATGGCTTGCCATTTGCATATTTCAGTCTAGAACAGAAATGCTTAGAACTTTTGAAATTATCGTTTTTGTGTGTGATATAGTAGGACTACTCACGTTCAGAATGTTATCCACGATAAAATATGGTGGGCAATGCCCAGCTTTGGAAATTTGGGTTTACAGTACAAATTTTAACATTGTCATAGTAGATGTCAGCATTCATTGAAGTCTTCTATTGGGGTTAGGTCAAGTTAGGTTAAGTGTGCGGAGTTTTCCTTGCGCACAACTTTCCTAGGGTGTTCATCTTGGCCTTAAAATTTGCCTGGAGCTTCCATGTCAAAGAAGTGAGTCACGTGAAACTGGACTTACATTAGTAAATGACTAAGCCCTAGGCCACACTAGGCTGGTTAGCCTCAAACAGGGCATCGAATTTAATTTAAATTCTACAATTATAAAATTTGCGCATTAATATCTCGTGAGAAAATTCTTTTTTAATTAAAAACCTTATTTGAGGCTAGCCAACCACGCGTTTCCAGCCTAGTGTGGCCTGGGGCTAAATCTGCATAAAACCATTTACAAAAGCAGGCAAAGGCCAACAAAGGATATGCTAATGAAGAAATTAAGCGAATTTCAACATGCTAAAAAAGTTTCACAATCCGGATATTTTAGGGTATATCGGGTTTATAAAGAGCTACAAACAAACTCGCCATTATGAACGAGTTTGTGAACATTTCCATCAACAATGCATATCTTCCATTCCCCCATCCCTAATGCATTTTGGCCGGCGGCCTGCACAGTAATAGCTCCAGCTATCTCTTCCTCCAGATTACATATAAAAGCTTGATGGGAAAAATATTGCCTCGGAAGGTCCATTGATAAAATAATAGGTTTGTGGTTGTGGCTCACTGGATAGCTTAACCACGAGTGCACATGCGGGGGACATTGGAGCCGCTGCAATTGTCAGCACCATGCAGGCCCTGATTTCGGACCAGAGTCATAAACTGCTGCTAGAAATGTGCATTATGCATGCCATCTAAGCAGATTTATTAAAATTGAATCTGGATGACCACAAAGGAGAACCTCGCAATTTTACCTATAGCGTGTCCAGCGCTGGTTATTGATATTGTACGGCAAGGAAAATGAGCCGTGCCAATGCGAGCCGTGAATGGAAATTGAATTTTGCTACGTACATTAAATGATGTTAAAAGATATTATTCCTTGAGAAATGCAGATTTCAATTTTTTCCTCAAAGAATTTTAGTAGTTGAAGCACCGTGAGCAGCGTTCAAATATGCGTTGCATGTTCACATTTTTTTCATAGTGAATTTTAACGTGCTTTTAATGCATGTCCAGGCCCGCAAGAAGTTTTGTTAACTTTTGCCATTTGGTCTAACGTTCTATTTAAAGTATTTATGGTGGAAGTGTTAGCTCTTTTAAATATAGGAGCTCTGTAAAAGAAAATGTATATAGACATCGTTGTTTTGAAAAATGTTTTCTAGGTCGTATTAAACTCATTTTCATTTAATTTGGTCAACGACTTTAAAAAAACATGATAAAATTAGGCACAAATTGTTCTAGGTAGATTCTACATAGAAATAAAATAAATAATGTAATTAAAATATATTTTCGTAATTATAAATTCATAATCACAAGAAAAATACAAAAAATAGAACATGAAATATAATTTTTTCATATGCTCAGAATTTTACGATACAAAGTTACGATTTAATGATAAATAGAAAATTTTGGTTAAGGCTCATTACCCTGTAATGACCCATATGTATAGTAAAATTTTGTAAAGCCATTTTCTCCATAACTTATGCAAATAAATTAATGGAAAAAATGCTCAATATTCATCACGTTTTGTGCATCCAGTTGGATATTTTTTTAAATGTATTTCCTTTAGGTATAATTTAAAGAAATAGTTTTTGAGACGTTATAGTAATATCATTTGGCAGATAGGGGGTAACGATGTACACGCATATTAAAACAACGTACTAAAACTGTACCAACTATGTAGCAAAACTAGGAAAATTAGGATTCTAACTACATGTAATTTAAACATCGGTTAATCGAGACAGTCGCTTAATTGTTTCAAAAATTACATACAAAAATTGCTTTAGAATAATTGTGACCTCAACTTAATCGATCCAAAAAAGTCTAGCCCTGATGTGTCCAAATAAACTCGTTTATTGCTTGCCAAAAAAATAATATTTTTATCTCGATTGAAAACGCGCCAGGACTGTTTTTAACAACTTAATTAACTTTAACGAAGCCTTAATTTTATGTGCTGAATAATGATTCAATCATCAACGAGCACACATTCTCATTACAATTCTTTCTCCTGAAAGGCGGCAATCACTGATAGCACCGTTGTGAGTGCGGCAGTGGGCACTAGATGTCGCTACTAGGCCACTTGTTCCTCCAGCAATGCATCAATGCCTTGTGCAAAGAAGGGTCTGGAGGTTTTGGTCACGATCACCCCCCGCGTCTTGAGGGTCGATATCCTACATTTCCAAGGAGTGAAGTCGGATTAAACGGAGCTCTTAGCCACCCCCTCGCCACCTGTGTCCTGCCAGCGCTGTCATTACTTAGTTGCTGGAGTGAATGGCATGTTTGTAAATGTTGGCTAAATGGAAAATAGGTGTCTCATTTTTGCACAATGGGTTTGTTTAAATGTCGGGCATTGTAGCCAAATGCCAAGCTCCGAGGCAACGTATATAACATTGCGTTGATCCGTAACAGGCCAGTTTTGAACATATTTCAAGTCATGTGGCTCGGGACGTTATACTATCAATTCTGCAGCAAAATTTTGTTCTAACCCTGATTTTGGATTTAATTTAACCCACTTAAGCTTTCAAAAAACCTTTTACATTGTATTTACACACCGACATGAACAGTGCTTGGTTGTAACGCTACGGAATGCTCGTGACGTCATCGCACGACTATCATTGTTACGTCACGAGCGTTCCGAAGCGTAATCGTTTTAAGTTGACGCTATTAAATGCATTTTTTAAATCTAGAATTGCATTTTTTGGTCTTAATAGTGTCACCGAACTCTACTAAAATTTGATAGATAAAAATGTTCCATTAGACTGAGCTGCACAAAATTTCAACTCCCTAGGATGAGTGAAAGTTTGTCAAAAAGGACCTCAAAAAGGTTGAAACAAACAACCAAAGTACGTGCATGATAAGTTAAATAAAAGGTTTTAAAATCAATGAAGCACATCTGAAATGTGACTTTTTTTTGAAAGCTTATAAATGACAATATATATATATATATATATATATATGTATGTATTATCCATTTGGGCTTGTGTTGGAGTATTGTTACATTGCAGTAGTTATTTAAAAAAATGCCTTTAAAAATAATCGACTTGGCATACCCAAGTCAATTTTTATTAATGAGTATGTCTCCAATATCTCATTCTCATTGCGGAGATTCTAAGAATTAGATTTCCACACCAATTACACAAGACACTGATGGCTATCCAAACTTTCTGACAGGTGTCTTGTGATAACTGCAAACCCATCTTGTTGAAATTGCCTTGAAATTTGTCGACATGCATCGTGTCAAAAATTTGAGGTTTTTCAGTCGTGGTGGAGACAACTGAATAATGGAGAATATGGGGCCAAAGGCCCTCCCTATTTTAATCTACCACCTTAGTTTTACTTCAAGCATATCGACAAATGTATAATTTTTATATCTTAGAACAATACCTAAGACCTAATATAACCTACAATAACTAGGACTACAATAACCTAATAACAACTTTGGCATATCTTTATACATTTTATAAAACATTGTGATAAATCGTTAAGTAATATGAAAAAGTTTGAAATAATTTCCTCACAGCGTGTATTTAATTAACATGCATTAATAAATTCTAAAAAAATTACTAAAAATTCAGAGAGCTCTAAAAAAAAACTAGATATAACGAGCCATTTTTGAATTAAAATTTCTCAAAAAGGGCAGGCAGCACGCTATTGGAATATGGATGGACTCCCAACTGGCTACTAAATCCCATAACCCAAATAACTTTAAATCCAAGCATTCCCAACCCCCTTCCCCTCCATTTAGAGCCAAGAAAAAATCCAAATTGGCCACTTTGTCCTTGTTTGCGAGCCATCAGTACTAATAGAGGATGAGCCAGCATGTCATAAATTGAATTATGATTATTATTATTATTATTATTGCTTCGCTATGGACGTGTGTTATGATTTCTGTCAAGGGATGCAGGATGTAGCTTGGAGGCCATTTGGGATGATTGATTTTTGAGAAAATTGGCTGGAGTACAACAAAGTCCTTGTCTCGTTGAACAGCAAAACTAAGCCAAAACTGTATGGAGGAATGAAAGCCAGTGTCCAGAGCAGCCTAAGTCGTCTACTTTCCCCTCATTTTTCTCTATCTGGTCCTAATGAGACGGAAGGACAGATAAAAGTGGCTGCGGCCGAATTAATCCAAGCAAAACAAAACAAATTTGTCAAAACTTAAGGCTCGGACGAGCTGGTCAATTGGCACCATTTGGGACGAACACCTGCACACTAAGGGCGTGCTATACTAACCTTAAAAGAGGAGTGCATGGGGGACGGTCGCTGCACTAACGAGGGCCCTTGTTAGCTCCAAGGGGCTGACACTATAGGGGCTATTGTACAACCAGCCAGGCTTAAGGATTAAGGGAAAAAATCCAGTTTATGTGTTTGCAACGGACGAGGAAAAGACTTCCGCTTATCCTTATGCAAACTGCCCCTTTGAAATCAAAGCCTGCCTTCTAGAAAAGAAGACAGTCCTTAATTCCAGTAAAGCAGAAAGTCCAGTTTCTCAGGCTAGTTTTCTTTTTGCTTGTTTGTTATTCAAGTTTGCACAAACCTGGCTTGTTATTTAAGTTTGCACAAACCTGGCTTGTTATTCAAGTTCGCACAAACCTGGCTTGTTATTCAAGTTTGCACACACCTGGCTTGTTATTCAAGTTTACACAAAGTTGGCTTGTTATTCAAGTTTGCACAAAGTTGGCTTGTTACACGAAGTTTGCACAAACCTGGCTTGTTATTCAAGTTTGCACAAAGTTGGCTTGTTACACGAAGTTTGCACAAACCTGGCTTGTTATTCAAGTTTGCAGAAACCTGGCATGTTACACGATGTTTATACAAATTTGGTTTATATACCCAAGTTTGCATTAACCTGGTTTAATATACCCATGTTTGCATTAACCTGGTTTATATACCCATGTTTGCACAAATGTGGTGTTACCCAAGTTTTCACAAATCTGGTGTCTTACCCAAGTTTGTACAAACGTGGTGTGTCACCCAGCTTTGCACAAACGTGGGGTGTCAACCAACATTTCACAAATATGCATAGTGTGTCACCCAAATTTACACAAATCTGGTTTTTTAACCATCGTCAAACAATTACAAATTGTGTTGTTAATCACTTCTATAACATGTTTGTATACTCTATATCTCAAAAAGAGTATGCAACCCTATAAAATGAATAAATAATGGCACTAATTTTGTTATTGAACATCTCTGCAGCGTCTTGACCATCAAAATGACGAGTTCATATCTTTTTTTTTTAGCAAAGAGCTAATGTACTTAGTTGAATTATGAGCATGACAAACCCTTATTCTGTTACCCTCATGCAAATTAGTCATATAGTTCCTCCATGGCTAGTTGTCATGGATTATACTGGAACTAAGTTGTCCACACCAAGAGCTTCCCTGCAACGACCCAGTCCCCTAAACCCTAAAGCATCCACTATAGGTGTGAATTGAAACGGGATACTTAACGCCATGTTATTACACCTTCCTAAGCGTGGCATTGGGTCAACCTCCTTGAACAAACAGGCGAAAACTAAAGGTGGGGTAGCCTAGGCTCTTAGGCGTCTCCTCTAAATAATTCATCAATGGATGCCCAGCTGCCTGGAGAGACGATGGATCCGCACGGTAAACAAACATAGCCCCAAAAAGCTTTTGTGCTTCACAAAGCACCCTGATTTCCATCTCTTCTGAATATATATAGGGCTTAATGTCCAAAAAGGAAAAAAAAATGATATAGGTTAGCGTCTGAAATGCAACAGCTGGGAAATTCTAGGGAAATCCCACGACTGACCATGCATACCATGCGAGCACTGCTATCCAAAAAGAGTATACATCTCCATTTTAGAATTAAAGGGACGTTCTCACGTATTAAAAAAGCAGGAGGGTGTGTCATCCATTCCAAATACTTTGAAATGAGTTACAAAAAGAATGTGTACAAAAAGATGTGCATACTGTATATATTTCAAATTGAGGACGTCATGAATGGATCGTTATCATGAATTAGTCATTAAATAATTCCTCACATTGCTTTCACACCATATAGGCAGTGTAAGGAAGTATCGGCTGTAGCAAAGGTGGGTTATAAACATGCAATTCCAATACATCAGTGTTTCTATACAGTAATTTTGAATGCATTTGACAGGTATACAAGTCCTAATTTATATTCATCGTAAAACGTGCAAGCATTATAGATTCATAATATTGTTTAAAAAAACACCGAATAATGATAATAAAAATGATGCGAGGTTATGATATCACATGGCATTTAATTTGTTTTATGTTGGTAAAGCATTTTTGCTGCAAATCTTTAGGTGTTTCTTCATGCATGTGCAGCACTTGAAAAATGCATTACGACAAGTAACGTAAATATTGAATTAAAAGGGCGCTGTCATGTTGGAAGTTTGGACGATGGTTAAAGGCTCATACATGTTATGTCACCTATTGGTATTCAATCAAAGTCAATTAAGGGCAATTTTAAGATAACGAAATCGTGGATAATACCGAAATTGGTGTAAATTCCAGGGACGCAATTCATAGGAGTAAGAAAATATGGCAAAGTTGAGCTCTGTAGAAAGGTGGTCACTATATATACAGAGAATAAAGTGGTCACTTTACCAAGTTTTACTGTAAATGCACTATATAACCCAAAATGTCTTTTACTTTTAATATTCCTCTCCATGAACGAAAAATTATCTGTACGTTTAAGTACCCGTCCTTTTTTTAACAGGTTTTCGAATACCTTTTATATACTGACATTTATCGTCCATGAAGTAATTACTAATCATTCGAACAAACAGTAATTTAAATATTATTAGTATTATCATACATTATTTCTTTTTAAAACTATCTTGCTGCAGAAGCCAATAAAAAAGTTAGTCTATAGTTGCATGCAGACAAAAGCAATTTACTGGGAATATAGGATCTGGACAATGTTTCTGCATTTTATCAATACATTTTACATTGTTATTTTCAATAGTTCTGTTTAAAAAGAGCATAGTTTTTAAGTTGGGTTACTCTCAATTTAGCAATCTGAAACTAAAGGATAACATCTCATTTAGACCCCTGGTAAACTCTCACATCATCCCATGAGTTTGTATATAACAAAATCGTCCATTCCACCCGACCTGCATTCGCTTTTATTTGCTCGTTAGCATGTATTTACCTCGTTCGACAAACAACATTGTCGCGATTACATTTAACGTTTTTCTCGGTATAGAAGCAGTGCCATTACGGTCATTCTTCTCCACTTTATATAGCGAACATCGCAGTACCCCGACCCTGCACCCAATTTTAACGAACCTATTTTATCCCAACCCAAATAAAGACCAGCTAGTCCTATTTGCATTTTGGGATCTAATTAGAGTTGCAATTGCATTCGCACTCAACCCCCTCTCCCTGGCACCCCTTAGCAAAAATAAACAATAATTACTCGGATTGTTGGGAGAGTGAACCACACACAGTCCTATTGCTCTGGCTAGTTATGTATATAATTTTTTTTATATACAACGCGATTTTCGAGTCTTGCTAATGGCCTGTCAAAAGCAACTGGCACGGAGCTTAGTTTTGCATAAAGTATAGCTGGCTAATGAAACAGTAATTGTAATATTGCATGCTGCAACGGGGCCTAATAAGCAAGCATGGTAATTTATGACAAATTAAGTCATGAGGTCAATTAGGAATGGATAAACATCCTTTTGCTTCGTAAATTATGCATCCCCAATTAACGGCACCGAACAAGCCATGCTTTGCCTATATAAGCCCCCCGCACCTTATTCATTTGTATGCCAAAGCCCGGAGAGATAAAGCATGCACGGGTTTCCCAGGGTGCACCAGCGTCACACTTATTAGTGGGACCCAATTAAATTTCATTTGCAATAAGATTAATTTTTGCAGTTTCGTAGCTATAGCGAACGCTCGAATCACAAAAATATTGATAAAAAAGTGGGCTATAAACAGAGTTGGATGTTGCTGACACAGGCACTCTTTCGCGTCCTAATTCATGGATCGTGTCTTCTTCAGAGACTCCTTGGACTAATTAACATTGTCAGGTGCAGATAAGAGGGTGAAGAGGACAGGAATTTCGAGAGGAGCTGACGTGTAATAAGCATCTAATGATGTTTGCACGCTACATTCGAAGGACGATGCTGCAATTCCGGATCCAACTATGGCAACTTTGCACAATGCGCTTTAGATTTTGCTAGGTTTCAAGGCGGCATAACCCAACCATACAATATGTCAATATATATGTCCAAAAATACTTCCCTTAAAAATATAACAACGTGCTTATTTGAAAAAAACAATCCCCAACATAACTATTTTCGTGCATTTCATTTTATACCAGTCCATACACTGCACATGCATGCATACTTTTACATTAAGCCCCAGGCCACACTAGGCTGGAAACGCGCGTTTTGGCTTGCCTCAAACAAGGCTTAATTAAAAAAGAATTTTCGCACGAGATTTTAATGTGCAAATTCTATAATTCTAGAATTTAAATTAAATTCGATGCATTGTATGTGGCTACCCAAAAGCGCGTTTCTAGCCTAAAGTGTGGCCTGAGAGTAAAAAAGGTATACTATAGAACCTGTCTAAAAAGATCCTCTGTAAAAGCATGGAATGTGCCAGTCCCGACTTGGAACCCATGTAATACCTGTCTGAAAGCATAGCCTGTTTAAAAGCATATTTTTCACTGGTTCCAAGAATATGCTTTTAGACAAGTTCTACTGTATACCTAAGTATAGCTTACATTTATTGTAATATTTTTGTTTTAACAAAACATGTTTTGAATATATTTATTATGCTTTGATTGCAAACTTCAGGTTGATAGCCAAATTACAAGAAACTGCACATTTTGTATGCATTTTATCGTATATATCGATAACATCTGTAGCAAAGAATTTAAAATCTACTCATTTTAAATAGAAATGTCTCAATGGTCTTCCTATACAGTGACTACATGTACATGTACATGTAGGCCTATACTGTACATGTTGTAATATAAACTACATTAGTTCTGATAAAACATCTGATAAAACCACATAGATCATATCTTTCGAGATAGAGATGAAAACTAAGCTTATTAAGAGAAAACAAAAGTTAATGACAACAAAATTTCCAAAAATCTATTTCAGACAAACGTCTGTGCATGCATTTTCAATTATGGAACAATGCATAAAAAACAGTAAAATGAATAGAAAGAGCACGGCATTTCTAAATAGGTTTATTCCAATTTACCTGAACAGTAAGAATTGATCATGTTATACTTTATACATGTATGAAGGCTGCCCCATGGATGTTATTTCAAATGTAATATAACACTAGGTATATAATGTGATAGACAAAGAAATTGATAAAAAAATTCTAAACTTAATCTAATGTTAATAAAAAATTAAATTGAATGCTGTTTCAATACAAAAAAAGAATCGGTAAATTCGATAAACGACTTTATACATCATGCACGTATCAATGGCCAATATAATATGAAGTAAAACACAGCAAAAAATATAGAAGATTCAGGAAAAACGATTTAAATGAAATGCAATCAAAAAGACTACATGCAAGATATCTGATAACATGCCGTTGACATGTACATGCACCCTTAAGCCCGTACAACTACAATGAAATGTAACCCTGAAAGTTAATTTTCAATCGATTCCAAAATTTAGAGCTATAAAAAAAAATCAAGGTATAGGCTTAAATTCGATGATATTCTCCAATGGTATTCTTTCAACTACATGTACAAAACTTGTTGATAACTAAATGTGCATATTTATGTCTCAGTACAAACTATATATAAATATTTCGACAATTGTCAATTTACTTCGACTCATCATCTTATACTGTCAGAATGTATAGAAATGTCATATGGCAGGGGGTACAATCTATATGACAAAATTTATTTTACAGACGGGTTGATTTCGACTCAATGGACACCCAACATTATTGTTAAATTGAATTTCTGATAGCTTATAGGGTGGAAATGCATTCCATCGTTGAATTGCATGCATGAAAAAATACCAGTATATGGATCCGATTTAGTTCAGTTCCATCAAGGGGTTTGCACAATAAATTAAATCTCAGAAAAATTCCCATATACTTGAACTCTCTCTTGCATCTAGAAATAGAGTATCAAAATCTAGAAAATATTTTTTAGAAACTCACTTCGTATTGATGTTTCTAATTAATTGGCAACAAGTCATGTAAGTTTAGCTCAGCAAGAATCATAGTAAGAATCATTTGCCAACCAAATAACTTAATATGAGTATTCCAAAACATCATTATAGTGGTAATAATTTCCGAGTATAGTTCACAGATGTGACAACCTTTAAGTCAGTAGCTGATACATCCTCTGATCCACTATTTACAAATACTAGTCTTCATGAAGTTCAAGCTGTCAAGCTCTACGGCAATTCAGAACATCCAGATCCCGTTGTATAATTTCTAAGGCTTCTCCATTCCTAATGCAATATATCGCAGAGCCATCTGCAAACAATTTCGACTTGCAAAGGAGAAGTGGACACAATTACACTTCCTAGTGGCACCCTATATCCCACTTCAACCCAGTCAGATTAGCTTCCATCTGTTACAACTTTCTTCTGTGGTTTGTTAAAAATGAAGTAATCCATATTACTATCAGATCATTTATCACGAAAGCCACAAGTTTCTTTAACACTGTCCTGACATCTCCACGTGTTTCCCTTGGATGCCAAACACGTTCTACAAAGCCAAAGTAAAGAATGCACCTTATGCAGATTCGATTTGAGACTTAAAACATAGGCCTACCGTATTTCCTCATGTAAGGGCCCTCCTTTTTTACACATTTTTGCACTTCGAATCATGGAGGGGTGGGTGGGAGAGTAGGAGAGATATTACACGCTATCTTTAGTTTGTCAGTAGAGTAAATATGTTATATTATAAACACTTTTGATCTCTACATTAATAGAATGAATTTGAACTAATAGGGTCTGTGACAGGTTGACCAAGGTAAATTTGAATAATGCCACATACATCATGTATGTGACATTATTCAAATTTCCCTGCATACGCTGCATGTGTATGATACATGTATAACTAGTTACTTTGCAGTAAAAATTAACACCATAGGAGTCTTGAAATGTTGTAGAAAGTTCGATTAGCTTGCAATTTTGGAAATTTAAAATTTACATTTAAAGTAAATTCATGTCACAAAAAAAACCCATCTAAAAATGGACGGAGTTCCACGAGGGCCAGCAAAGGTGTTTTTACCATTATTTCGAATGTTTCCACTAGATTAGACTTTTGTTACACGAGGGGGCCTCCACAGTCCACAGTTTTCAAGGCTCATTGGTCTCATTTGAAAAACTTGTAGTTTTGTAAATTTAAGGCAGAAAAACACACACAAAATCTAAAAATGTAAATTCCCAGAGGCCAGCAAAGGCATTTTTCCCACTAGTTCGAATGTTTCTACTAGACTTTTGTTACACGAGGGGGCCCTTACACGAGTAAATACTGTATAGTATCAACACTTGATCTCTACCACAGGGGTCTTGAAAAGATGCAGAAAGTTTTCAATGCCCATTGGTCTCATTTGAAAAGCTTGTAGTTTTGCAAATTTAAAATGTAAATTTAAGTCAGAAAAACACACAAAATCTAAAAATGTAAGTTTCAGAGGGCCAGCAAAGGCTTTATTTTGTAAATTTAAGGCACATTAACACACACAAAATCTAAAAATCTAAGTTTCCAGAGGACCAGCAAAGGCGTTTTTCCCCATTACTTCGATTATTTCCACTCGACTAGACTTTTGTCACAAAAATTACTGCTTTTGTTTTTATTGAATGTGTATATCATTTCCTTCTCGACCTGTCGGGGAGTATTGTTTTCGTTTTCAATTCGACATGCAGAATGTCCGTTGTTATTTTTTCCTCTCAACCCTATGTTTTTTTTCTATTGAAAAGTGCCAGGGCTATTATTATTATACAAGAGTTTTCCACGGCATCCCCATTTTTTCCCCGCATCCCTCGTTTCCAAGTCGGTCTAGCCTTAGCCAGAGTCCCACAAGGCATCGCTGCTAATAGCGCTGGATGTGTCTACACCTACTCCGAAAATGAGGAAGTATTCGCGCAGGAATCCTGCCCTAGGTTAAACCACCGTGTTCCCGCTGTAGACGTGTTCCTAGCTCGGTTCCTACACCGAGGTGAGCCAGGATTAAACCCTCGCCTTATTTTTCGCCCTAATGTTTCCTGCATCCCTAGCCGGTCATCCCTAGAGAACGTACGTCACCAGTTTCCCGCCGTTTTCGCATCTTTCCACCGGCATCCATCCCTGCGTCTTTCAGCCACCTCCGATAGTCAAGCACGGTTTTGTGACGATTTTTATGCCGGCACTAGTGTCTAGGAGTGCGGCTACGTCCGGCGCGTTTTGCCGTCAAGACTGAACCTTATCTACCGTTCCTAGTGCTCGCGTTTGAAGGCGGGATATTTGAACCCGGACTCAGGGGGCACTTTGGTGACATCGCGTTTTTTGTTCACGGTGTCGGGTGTCATCGTTTTTTTTGTTTTTTTTCTTCCGAAATCGAGGAAAAATGCAGTCGCGATTTTGTCGTTTTTCAACCGACTTTGGGTACGGAGCATCGTGCTAGTGGAAAAAAAATTGATCCACACCTACTTATTGATTTGAAGCGGGGGTAAAAATTCCGAAGGACGCCAGGTAAGCTCACCTGTGACGTTAAAGACCGGTAAAGTCGGTGAAAATGTCTAGTCAATAGAGGGATTGCGCACGCCTCCCTTAATGCTCCCTTAATGCTAACCACATTGACAGCACTGTATGTTTTTCCAATGCGTTCTCGTTAAGGTAAATCAGTTGACGGGGCATTAAGGGAGGCGTGCTCAATCCCTCTACTACCGTAGTGGCGATCTGTTTACAGGAACGCACGTGTGCGCATGGATACGAGTTGATAGTATACAGGGTGTAGCAAAAGCGCTGTTAGCAGATCTTATGTAGGTGGATTCATGTTGTGTCATCCGTGATAAAAACTACATAAAGGCTACTTTTGCTGCGCTGCCAATTATAAAACTTCGCAGCTTTTGCAAGGGGTACTCATAACTTGTGCTCAATTAGCCTCTCCGCAATGACCGACTTTGGGATTGGCAATTCCAATCATAATTCTGATTGATAGGCCAATCTCATCAAAGTCGACATATTTGAAGTCATTGCGGAGAGGCTATCTGAGCACAAGTTATGAGTAACCCTTACAAAAGCTGCGAATTTTTATAATTGGCTGAGCAGCAAAAGTATAGCCTGGTGTAAGGCACCTCAAGATCTATTGTTTTAAAATATGACGGATGGTTGATAGTATACATAATATACATGGTGTAGCAAAAGCGAAATTGTCAGCAGATCTGTGATAAAAACGTGATAAAAAGATGACGGATGTTGTTCCAGTTTATCTAAAATAATTGTAAATAATTCACATTCTGACATGCATGCGGTCGGCAAAAAATGCAGATTGATGAACGTTTGTGTTTTGTGAAATGTCCTGTATGTTTAAAAATGCAGATTTTAACTTATGGAAAAGCGGCTCTTGGGGCATCTCGGGAAATGTCGAAAACGCGATGTCCTGCAACACGTGGTTTTATACGCTCCACGTGTTTTATACTTGGGAAAACGTCAGTGTGGGAAATTTGAAGTTTCTAAACCAGTCATATTTAAAATTTATCTTTAGCAATAACCGCAGTTGTTTAAATAGACTATAATGTATATATTTTCGAGAAATAATAAATTGCCATGATGGCAATTAAACGTGGACACACCATTTTCGTGTACAATTTGTACTCTATAACAGGTGTCATTTTCAGCTGAGTGCACATGTGCATCACATCATGTGCTTCTTATACAGTATGTATAGCCTACATGTACTGGACAACAAAATTGGATCATTTGTTGGAAGATAGGATACCCAAAATGGGATGTGTATGCTATGGGTACATAAGATACATCCATGACTAACTTTTTCTAGTTTGATAAGTCATGAAAAAGCTATTTATAATCTAAACTTAAAAGATTACTCAGTGCTTGCTCATGTGATAAGCAGGCTAAATGTTTGTACTTGTATATATATATGTATTTTGAACATGGCAAAGAATTATGTTGGAATCAATTTGGAATCTGTTTATGTATATAGTAATTTGTAAACATTTAACTGTACAATGTAATATAAATTTAGATCATCCCACTGGTACTACCACTTGCACATAAATAGGGTTATCCCTCTTGCTCAGTCATCATTGTCAGAATCATTGTCAAAGTATTAATTACTTCATTACATTACTAATCAATATTGGCACATTTCAATTTTTTCCACAAATACAACAATTCTAAACCACGGGATGCCGTATCGAGGCATAATATCTCTATTGGAATAAACACATATGCACGTTAACATTTTGAAAAAATAAACATTCAAGTATTAATTTTATCCAAGAGTGACAAGAACATCACCACACAGGAAATGTTGAAAAATGCAAATTTTAATGTAGAATACGACCCTATCCCAAAGGCCCCTCGAGAAGCTGTCAACGTCATCAAATAGAACACGACCCAGACTCAGAAAGTGACAGTGTTTTTGGTCAATCGAGCATTGGGTTATTTTCCCCTTGCAACTGAAAATCGGCCACCAAACAATCATCTCTGGGAACCTTGCAAAAATGTCAACCCCCCCCCCCCTAGTGCAGTTAACCGATCCCTTAACGCGTCTCTTATTAAAGACCCCATAATTGGATGGTGGTGCCAGGGCCCCTCGCTTTTATAAGTCCACGTGGGGTGTATACGTTTCTTTTTGCAGCTGGGCGTTTCATTAACGTCCCATCGTCACTTTGAGTTATCCCACCCCCCACTTTCCCAAGCCACCCCGCTTATTCTTGCCACCAATGGGCCCCGTATACAAACCCCTCTGCAATCCCTTCCCTAAAAGTTACCCCTTATAATTGAGTGTTCTCTGGCAAATACTAATCCCTTCATTATTGGCCTGTATTTGCTCTAGATAGATTGCCAAGATACAGGGTTCGACCCAAGGCGGCATTTAAGACGGGGGTGGGTGAACGCGTGCGTGTGACATCACACGTGACTGGGTCGTTCAAGGTCCGTTGGGCAGAGCGCCATTGGAAACAATGGCGCTCCCTGGCGCCACGTGGCTTCCGACGCCCTGGAATAACAAAATGCGACTTTCGACTTAACGTCGCAATTCTCACCCTCCATTTTCTCTGTCACCCCACGGGCCCCCCTCCCCATCATCTCTCTCCGTGGCACTTGTAAAGTGAAACCCACACATTCACACACGTATGGTAATGATATTAAAAATGATAATACTTAAGCCATGCGTGTAAAATCCATTAAAGAAAAAGTTTAATCTCGAGCCAACCTGAATGATGAAAAATCATGCGGGGAAAATTATGCGACCAATTCCATTATGGCAGAGGGAAAAAATCTACATCGGTCGGTAATCTTTTCCTGATGATATTAGACTTGGGAAAGGGGATTGCAAAGCAGCAGCTAGAACTGAGGGTGGCGAATAATGCATAGGCGATGGGTGAGAACGAATTTCGTTTATTAATTTTCACAGAATTAATTATATATGCGTTTGGCCATATAATGAACAGCCTCTGAACGAGGATTAGGACCAAAATACGCCGTGGTATTTGCATAATTGCCCGGGTTTACGAGTGGCCCTATTCGGTGAAATCGCGCCCCCTTTTGGAGACTTTGGAAATGGTGTGGTTTATCTTTTATAAACAGAGGCCCTATCCCCCAGTTCAAATAGGGCTGCTGTGCCAACCCATTGCCCTTGCAAAGGGGGAGCTAGGTGCAAACGTCCAATATTTAAAAATAACAGAAAGATTTATGAAAATCGTACTGGGTTCAAATCCTCGAATTCTAACAACTATAGTGGCTTAATCCACAAATGACGATATCATTTTGAGATTTGGCTCAATTTTCAGATTCAATCCATGCATTCCATATAATTCTGATCCTCCAACCTTGGAGAACTTTATCCAAATACGTACTCGAATAACTTATATACTTTTACAAAGAAAATTAATTCAACAAGCACGAAATTGAAGTTATAACACACCTAAATAATTATAATGTACCACGAACATCATCTATGTACTATATACAGGGAGGACCAGGGTTTTGCCGTAAATTAGGCCAAATTAGGGAAAGGAAGAGAATGGTCTGTTTTCGTCTTTATTGACAATTATTTAAAGTTGTTGTAATGTTTTTTAAGAAGCCAGTAGTCCTGTACAGTGTTGCACTGCAGTTAGGATTTTGGTTCAACAAGCTCCTACACTACATGTAAGTCACTTCACTGCATGCAATGCACCGTAGCTACCATATTTTCTCTGTTCTTAAAAAACATTGTAACAACGTTAAATGATTATCAATGAAGAAGATAATACAATGTAGTTGATTTCATTCAAACAGACCATTATCTTATTTTTACTAATTTGACATTTTGTTCTAAATGTTATGGCTAAAAAGTTATAATTTGGGTTTCCGGGGATAGGCACACATAGCTTCCTATACATGTAACCGCATTAACAGAATTTTCATAACTATAAGATTTAAGGAAAACGAAGTGGGGTGGCACTGACTTTTGGTCCACTTTGTATATACTAAAAAACACGTAATCGCAAACTCGTGATCCTAACTTATAAAAATATCATGCATATTCCTGAAGCTCACATGCAGGCTTTTCAATATGGTTATCAAAATAAAAATGCAGAAATTGCTTTTGGAAAAAAGCTTCTAAAATGTGCACTATATGTCTGGGAGATATTTTTGAAGAAAGTCTGAGTATCGTGTATACTTTGAAAAGTTCCACGCGTGTGTTTTTAGAGCACAAACCCCATAACAGGTTTTAATAAAAATAATAAAGCAATGAAAACAATATTCCATGCCATATTTCATTACGTAAATTAGCCCTGCAACCGTTGAACCAAGCAAGCAAGTTACTGAACTGCTAAAATATGCATGTAGTTTGCAGATGCAAAATTGTTTTTACTTTTTTTTGTAAATACATGTATATACTCTCTCATGTAAAAAGCTAAGGATGGCATTACAGAAACTCCCCGCAGAATACTTAAGCTAATCAGCCCGCATTTTACCAGCATTTGGTAAAACAAAAGTCAATTATAACCATACAGAACTTGTTTACGAAATTATACTTAGCAGAAAAAAAAAGCTTGACTCACAAGTGCAACATATTCGAAAACCATCTGTTCAATTATTTTGATTAAATTAACTCACCATCCGGCCTGCAGAATTTAACGTAGTATATAGTCTGCTTAATGGATTTAAAATGCATTACTTTATGAGAATATATACCAGCATACGTTTTTCATCACAAACACGTGTATGTATATACGATGGCAAGAATTCCGTTTGGAGGGGGTGAGGCCATGTCTCAAATTTTGAAAGATTGAATTAATCTCACTTCAGTGTTATCTGATTTCATCACGCATATGCTCGCCAGAAATGCATAATTCCATTTGAGAAAAGCCCCATAACTATTCGCTTCCTAATGGAATTTTTTTTTTAAAGACGAGAAAAAAAGTTTTTCTAATTTGATCCATGGCAAAACTTTTTTCCCCTCAGTTTCCTTCCGAGGTTATTAATTTCTGTTTCCTAGCTGATGCACGCCTTAACTCACTCGCATTGCATAAGCCTACTTTTATCGAAATTGAGAAAATCGAAATTTGGTCATGCATGTTGTTTTTGATTATATTCGTAATGACTATAAGCATAGACACGCTCGTCTTGTCGATCACACTGTTTAATTAACACCACCAACATTCGTCTTATACAGGACAAAAATGCTTGCGTCACCATGGCATGGATTTGGATAAGGGAACTTATGACGTCAGATTAATGCAATCTCAACCCTTTGACTCGCAGCAATTATCTCAACTTTGGTACCTCGATGCTGAATATTTAGCTGAATATATAGGGCACAAAACTTTGAGTTTGCAAACAAATCAAACTAATCGGTCCATAAGAATGGATTCATGCAATAATATAGGGGGTAAAAGATACTCAATATACACAAATCATTTACACATTAGTTACAAATCAGCAAACAATACAAAATGACCCAAATGTGTCCCAAAATCAATCTCCATCAACCTGGGACTATCCTTCGAGACAGAGTTCTAATGGCGAATAGAGTTCGGAAAGAATGACCGGTAGTATGGGTAATAATCCACAGCACTATCTTTGGGTGTACTGCGCATGCGCAGTACGATTCGAAAATGGCCCAATCGGAGACGTATACGATGAGCAGACACTAATCGTACACGTTCCCGACTCGCCTGACAATCGATTGGCAGACGATTGCCAAATTTAAAAGTGCTGGTGTGGTGGCGCTGCAATTAGGGCGCTTGCACTAATTGTTGCGTCATTTTTCCCCCATTCCTAATCGTATTGCTATCAACCCGCGCATGCGTGTTTGCAGTTTATAACTTTGAATCGTAATATGTAAGTTCAATGGACCGTGCTGCTAATATCTCGACATTTTCGTTTGAAGATTTTCTCTACTAACTTTGAGTTGCATGGCAAGTTAAACCTGTCAAACAGCCCCATATGCCTAGTTCTTCTCGTATACCATTTTGTGGAACATGCAAGCTCAACCGTCAGTTGACCCCTCAATTAACCTATACAAGTTAAGCATGGCCATGTACATGTATTCTCTCATGGAGGAAGCAAATGCACATGCATGGTTAATAACTGCACTTTGCGGGCATCCTGTATACAAAGGGCATATACGTTGACAAACTGCGACAATATTGAGCTGAAATTGGCTGAGCTAGCACGAATTTGAGCATGTACGTTCTATGGCTGCCATATATAGAACATTATGACCCGAGTTGGTTTTAATATCGTACGTCAGCACTCTTTGCCATGTATTCAATCAAGGCTATTGTTGCGCAGTCAACGATGCAGACATTCGCACGGCCAGCCCAAAATGGACGTCGTCCTCGCTGCACACATGATTGAATAGCATTTAAATCTCCGTTGCAATTTTAATATTCCGGGTAACAGACAGCCAGTCCATAATAGATATCGAGAGGAGAAAAAAAATAAGGGACAGAAGCCCAAACACCCGCCACGCCTGCATGGTGGACGCGTCAGGGGGAGGAGGGGTTGGGGGTGGGAGGAGGAAGAACCAACAGCTGACCATGCGTGGCTAATAGCCCCACGCTCCGACTAAGTGAGCCAGTTCAGATGGGCGTTTTCCTGCCTTGTTATCATTTTATCCACGGTTTGGAACGGACAGAATGATATACTTCGATTTACATGGTGTCCTGTGGAAATGCATCCATAACCATGTTTTATGAATTGCCCTTTCGCAGTTTCGCTGCAACACTAATGGGAACTCCCCATTGGAAATTAATATTGCGAGTCAGCATTTTTCATTACAAAAATAACATTTCATGCTATCTTGACTTATGTTTTCAAAAATAAGTAATGGTGTTAATCGCAGTTCTAAAGACAATCGTATCGTTAATGAGTAATGATTGCTTTTACTCCTTCTTGCCTTTAGTGGCCTTGGGTTTTAATAGGGTACTAATTGGAAACACATCGGCAGAATTTAGTTACATTTTTCACCAATCATTAATTCGGTAAAAAAAATTAAAACTCAGAATTACGTCATTTGAAGATATGTATTTATCACTATATCTTTGACTAGGATTGTTTAAAATAGCACAAATTAGCTTTAAAAATTATACATATCTAATTAAACATGGGCTAACACATGCATGTACAATAAGATGGCTTACATGCATTTCCTTTACTGACGAAAATTAGCCTTTCAAATTTGTGTTAATACTAAATTAATGTTATTATTAACACTTTTATAAAATGCACTGCATGCATATTGGTTTACAGCCATTTATTGGCACGTTTGATAATTTAATTGCATTACAAGAATACATGTTGTTTGGAAGATGATATCCAAAATCTGTTGAATTACTAAATTCTCTACTCTCATGTTTTATTAAATCAATTTGCCTTTTTCATTGTGTCTATGGCTAGAGCACAAACATTGTCAGTGTACATGAGGCAAAAAAGTTAGGCAATTGATTTAACCAGCTTAGCAAACCTGACAGAACAGCTATAAACTGAATATTATACATGTAAATATGTATTTACATTTTTCTCATCTCTGTTTGAAAAAAAAGGGATCGAAACCAAATATTAGGTTAGCATTGGCTAACCTAGAGTCTCGTGGCACAACGTTTGGGCCAATTACAGAGTCAACCAAAATAACAAATTCAGACATTTTGCAGAAATTGAATCCAAGCTGTCTAGATCTCCATAAATCTCCGTTAAATAAGCTGCAACGTAGGAGAACACCTTGTACAAATACAATGTGTTTCAATCTCATTTCATATAAATTCAATTGGGAAACGCATTTCTTCGTGCTGCATCCTCAATATGACGTCGTGCATTTCGATTTTCTTCTGCCCCCGCTATCAGATTTTCAAATCTACGAGTATTAAAACTGCATCGTGTTTTTCCAATGTAGGCACCCATATATATGAATATATGCGCAATATATATTGTAGACATCAAGCCTGCCTGTGCACCCTTGCGAGAAAATATGTTTGTAAAATCGCATTTTGGGGTGTGTTTGTTGACTCTGGGGAAATTTCTCCAACGTCTGCACTTCTTGCTGCAGACCAGTGATCGAGTTAAGCACAGGAGGCTTTCGGATGAATAAGAAACGAAAACTTGCATGCTTCAACAGCAAATAGGTTGCAAAGCAATTCAGGGATCATTATTTGTAGGCCCCGTGGAAATCTTATACACGACAAAAATCCTCGTTAAAATATTAAAAGTACTCCAATGTTGACGATTGTCCTTTTTTCCAACTCTTAAACCACAACCTCCTGGACAATGCTAACCTCATATCTTTTGTCAAGGCAAACGTGCAAGGTATTTCTACCTTGAAATGTTTTACCCCTATATGTAGTTTTCTCATGTCCAGTTTGGAAAAATATAGCTGGAACTAAGCTTCCCAAACAGGAAGGTTTTCCAGAATTCTGCAGGATTCAGCAGGATATGGTGACCTTCTGTAAAAATCAATTATGTTGCATTTCTACAGAAACTAAAATTGCTAAATTAAAAAAAAATCGTTAGAGGAATTCTTGTAACTTGCATTTGTCATTATGCATTTATATGATACTTATACAGTATAATGGTATTTGTACAATGTATATTGAAAATGAACTGCAAAAAAAGGACAATGCAGCAGACAAAATTTATCATGTAAATTTCTGCATATGTACCTCTGTAAGAAATTCTGCAGAATTATGGTGGAAAGTTGTATCCCATGTTTTCTGTTTTAAGAATTTCGCATAGTATCTGCAGAAAGTACACTGTGATATTTTTCTGCTCATTATTTTTGTATGGGATATCACAACTTCGGGATAAATTTTATATCATAAATAATATTTGTAAAGATAAATGTATTCTTGTAGAATACTTATTTATATGGAGCTATACAAGTTAATTTCTAACAAATTTAGTTGTATTCTACTTTACATTAAATACGTCGTTAAATAAATTTTATTATTTGCAATGGTACATGTTCAGAAAATATTTATGCCTAGTATAATGCTACTGCAGATAACCCAAAATGTTCTATTTAAATGTTTTGATTTTACAAACAGAGTTTGAAACCCATTTCATCCAGGTTCCATATCCCTTTCATCCCTGCAGCTTAAAATTTAATTGTTGAAGTATATGCATAACTTTGAATATGTTCTATATCAAGACTAAAAAATCGTTGATGGTCTAGTCTAATAATATCATGGAAATTATTTGCATGTGAGAAAGTTCAAGATAAGACAACCAACTACAATTGAGGTTAAATTCCTATCATGAGACTATAGTGGAATTAGTGCAAAAGCTGCAAAGTTTGAAACACTGCAAATAGTCAGGTTTGCACCATGTCCCAACACATGAACACTACAAATGCAAAATCAAGCAGGGCTTACAGTATTATTCAAGCGTGGGTTAATTAGGCCTACAACTTCTAAAAAAAAATGGTTCACAGTGTTTAATAGGAAATTGGCAACGCTGCCAGAACAGTGCAATATTTCCACACGCATGCAGCGATCTCGTCTTTAAGAGTCCAATTTCCTTTGCCAATTTCACACAGAACCCCATTACACCATTATTTTTATTATTGGCATTATTTGCAACATCCTTAATATGTTAAGACTCGGTTGCGGCACGTATGTTGTGACACTATCATTAGACGATATCTGCAGCGCAACTTCTGGTGCCACTTAACGTGTGATAAAGTGATGCTGTGACAGCATATACCCATGAAATTAAAAGTTAAGCCTACTTACGATTTCCATTTCTGCTTTCCACGAATTAAATACAAAGACGAGACCATGAGCGCTTCTTCACACACTTCAGCGATCTATACAAAAAAAAATTGATATAAAAAGTGTTCTTTATAAGCTTAGATCTAGCAGATTGGCAATTTCTTCAAAAGATACAATCTACTGACGGTTTGTTATTGATAAACGTCGTTTTTAATAAGCAGATTTTTAATAGCAAGTAAAATATGCTCCAATTAACAGGAATCCACTGCATATATCAAAAATCTCTGGAGATTGGTGTTTATGCCACCTAAATGACTGATGGCCAAACCATATTCTACAAGTGCAAGGGAAGTCTTAAAGTTCAAGCATCTCGTACGAGTTATTTGTGTCCAGCGTATAATAAATTGATAATTCGCTGGATGACAAGAGGACTGCCCAGGGGTAATGATTCCATCATGGCCGTAAATAGTCCATTCAAATACGTCCCTCCAAAAACAACCAGATTAATGGCGCTGCAGATTTTAATTTCCCTGGAAACTGCAAATGGTCATGCAAATAGGAATAAATTCGCGTCTCGAAGTAAGTGTGGTCACATCGAGCTTCGCATATTTCATAGTCATATATCAACCAAAAGTGAACTGTAACCCAGAGCAGAACTATAGTGTATATACAACACTTCATATGCTATAGGATTTCATATACGAGTAGAGAAACCCAAAGTTCAATCCCTCATGCAGTTCCTAGAAATCAGCAAAGGAATCATTGTAACAGGTGAATGATATAGAACTATACAGCAGAACCTCGATTTTATGAACTAATTGGGATTTTATAAAATCGAAAAGTTCAGATAATCGAGGTTGAAATTGAAAAAAATAGGAAAGAAGTCATGCAATTAAGTATATTCAAATTTATTTTATCAAATGTATGCACATTTGATAAAATAACTTGAGATTGATGTTTATGCCACCTAAATAACTGATGGTCAAAACATCTATATAATTAATTGCATAACTTGTTTTAACATTTTTAAATTTCAACCTCGATTATCTGAACTTTTCGATGCCCAAGTATATCACTTGTTTGGCAGGTTTGAAAAAATCCTTAATCTTCTTGTTTCGCCATCTTTTTTTTTGTCAAAGCCAAATTCCGTGCATGTATTTAATTACATGTATTACATGTGTGTTAAAATAGAGGCTCGTAAAATCAAGGTTCTACAGTATCTTTACTTAATCCCCTGCTTATTGCTAAGGTTAAGGGAAACACGATGCAGGATCCAGGATAAAATAAGTTTGTTTACAACGACGACAAAGTAATATTGTAAAACCTGGTGACCACCCATGACCGAATTCGGTCACTGACATGTATAAAGATGATCACTCACTATACAGAGAATTTTTCTGAAGGAATGCATTAAAATCAATTTCTGAACAGTGGTCCCTATGCAGAGGGGGTTTCTTTATTTATCCCGTACCCCATGACTATAGAGCCCTATATAGAAATGTCATGGACATTCCAATCTTCTAAATGATCCTCAGCCATCGTATATGTAAAGGTATAGTAAACGCACTCTAGTATATATAGTAAACGCCTTCTATAGTGTATATATAGGCTCCTTCACGCGAGCGCTGTTAAGCACAAGCCAGCAACTATTTTCCTGCATAATTAGATGTGCGCATGTACTGTTCATGCGCGCCGAAAACCCCATTCCTGCGTAATTAGATGCGCGCATGAACAGTACATGCGCACATCTAATTATGCAGGAAAATAGTTGCTGGCTTGTGCTTAACAGCGCTCGTGTGAAAGAGCCTAGTGTCTTCCCGCAACTGTGTTTGGGGGGGGGGTAGCAAATCAAGCGTTTCCCGTTGAATTTAACGGCCGATTTCGATAGATGGTGAATGTGGAAGGTGCAGACGATCGATCAATCGGGACGTGTATCGTTCATCGCTGTGACAACTCCGTGGAAGCGTGTAAACGGCGCTACCGCTCAAATGGCAATTACGCTCGTCGCCGCACCTGAACTGCGGAAGTGGCTCGTTGCCTGAATGAGAGTCCGACCAATGGGAAAAAATAACTGCGCTTTCAACGCGATTGTTCGCCGAGGGTGGCTCAACCAAAACAGCCCGGTCTTCGTATATCGATTAGAATGGCTTCCATCCACACGCACCACTCCACGACGAGTGGATAAACGGAAGAGCTGCCAGCTTTTAAGCGGTGCTTCTTTCCGATTTCAAAAGCTGCATTGCATGTTCTCCAATGAAATGTCGATTCTCGAATCTTTTTTTATGGGTTTCAATGGTCAAGCTTTATACTCGATGGCAGAGTGGACAGCTTCGTGACACCGGCAATGATTGCGATCGAAACAGGGCATCACTTGCAGTGTTCATTCGATTTGAGAAGGTTTCTGCTGAATCTCGTACAAATTAAGTGCGATCCATACACGCTTGCAGCTACCCTTTGAAACCTCATTATGATGGTTTTCAATCGTTCCCATCCATTTTTAAACGATGGAACATTGGAAAGACAATGAGGACAGTTGAAGCCCAGTATAAGGGGTGAACCAGTATGCGCAACTCGTTTTGTTTCAGGTCCCTGACGGCACCCTGCGGCCGAGGGACGAACTCCTCCACACATCCGCGAGGTGGCGTTGCGAGCGTGACGGGGACCCAAACAAAACGATGTGCCATGCACTCTATACTTTAAACGGTCGCACGTTGAGCTTCCTCTAACATCCGCTAGGTGGAGTTGCGAGCACGCTGGGGACCCAAACAAAACGATGTGCCACTCTACGCTTAGATTCCTTTAACCGCGAGGTGGCGTTGCTACACTTAAGCCCCGTTCTCACGGAGCCAATAAAGCCGCGACATTGATGCCCAAAAAAGTCATGATTTCCGTCGTCACGGCTTTACCTGTTCACACGATGCGGTAAAATGTCGTTCTTTTTATGATATATTACGTCATGTTTGCCAA